>PVIU01018183.1:0-39708 GCA_004026605.1 Ondatra zibethicus
ATCCCAGGTGTCCACGGGGATGTCCCCAGCTAGGTCCTTGGGCAGCAGAGGAGAGGGTGCCTGAACTGGCCTTGTCCCATAGTCACACTGAAGAATATCTTGAATATCACCATAGAAATTTCATTCGATGGATGGAGATAGAGACAGAGACCCACATCCACATCAGAGCAATGGACTGAGCTCCCAAGGTCCAGTTGAAGAGCAGGAGGGAGAAGATAAGCAAGGAATTGAGACGGTGTGCCTGATCTAATGAGAGCTCACCAAATCCAGCTGGACCGGGACTGAACGAGCATGTGATCAAACCAGACTCTCTGAATGTGGCTACTAATGGGGGCAGACTGAGAAGCCATCGATAATGGCACTGGGACCTGTCTCTTCTGCATGTATTGGCTTTTTGGGTTCCTAGTCTCTTTGGATGCACACCTTCCTAGGCAAGGATGGAGGAGGGGAGGGCCTTGGACTTCCCACAGGGCAGGGTACCTTGGCCTCTCTTAAGGATAGTGGGGGAGGGAGGAGGATTAGTGGGGGAGCAGGAGGGGAATGGGAGAATGGGAGAAAGGGTCAATTTTTGAATGGAAAAATAAGAAATTTAAAAAAACAAAAAAAACCCAAAAATCCAGGAGAGCTAAAATTATCCTGTACAATAAAAGAACTGTCAGAGGTATCACGATCCCTGATATCAAGTTCTACTACAGAATTATAGTAATAAAAACAGCATGGCATTGTAATAAAAATAAACATGTGGATCAATGGACTCTAATCAAAGACCCAGACAGAAATCCAGACATCTTGATTTTTGGCAAAAAAGCCACAATTATATGGAGGAAAAAAAAGCACCTTCAACAAATGCTGCTGGCATAACTGGATATTTGCATGTAGAAGAATGCAAATGTGCACTGCATAAAACTCAATTCCATGAGGAACAACAATGTCAACATAAATCCAGTTACATTGAACCTCATGGAAAAAAAAGTGAGGAACAGCTTTGAACACCTTGGCACAGGAGACAATTTCCTGAATAGAACACCAGTAGCACAAGCGCTAAGACCTACAATTAATAAACAGGACCTCAAGAAACTGAAAAGCGTCTGTAAAGCCAAGGACACTGCCAAAAGGACAAAATGGCAGCCTACAGTATGGGAAAGATCTTTATCAATACCACATCCAACAGAGGGATGATCTATAAAATATACAAAGAACTCAAAAAACTAGACATCAAAAAATAAATAATCCAATTAAAAAATAGGGTACAGATCTAAGCATAACATTCTCAATAGACGAATTTCAAATGGCAGAGAAACACTTAAGGAAATGTTCATCATCCTTAGCCATCAGGGAAATGCAAATCAAAATGACTCTGAGATACCATCTTACACCTATCAGAATGGCTAAGCTCAAAACCACAAATGACAGCTTATGCTGGAGAGGATGTGGAGCAAGGGGAGCACTCCTCCATTGCTGGTGGGAGTGCAAATTTGGACAGCCACTTTGGACATCAATATGGAGGTTTCTAAAGACCCAACAACACAACTCTTGGGCATATACCAAAGGATGGTCAATCATACCACAAAGACATTTGCTCAACTATGTTCACAGTGGTTTTATTTGTAATAGCCAGAACCTGAAAACAACCTAGATGTTTATTAACCAAGGAATGGATAAAGAAAATGTGGTACATTTTCACAATGGATTGTTACTCAATTTTAAAAAAGAAAAACATCAGGAAATTTGAAGGTAAATGGATGGGACTAGGAAAAAAATCATCCTGAGTGAGGTAACTCAGACCCAGAAAACCAAACATCATTATGTACTCATTCATAAGTGAATATTAACTGGGAGGAGGAAGGGAAGGCTGTTGTTGGGATATAAAGTAAATAAATTAATTTAAAAAACAATGCAAATTCATGGAAAACACAGCAGCAAGCATTCTCTGAGCAGAGCAAATGCATCCCTGTTCAACACAAAGAATGGAGCCAAGGCCTTCAGCAAAGTGTGCACTTACCGTGATATTTAAATATATGGTTCGCTTTTGCAAATCATAACTGACATAGGCTGATTTTACGCCAATATACTTCACATCAATAGATCGAGGGAAAAGGAAGAACACAGCCAATCCAGACAGCAGCAGGCAGACAGACACAGATGCCATCACATACAGCTTTCTGAAAAGAAAAAGAGGGCTTACATACGTGCCATCCAAAATTACATAGAGCAACATGTAACAAGTTTTCATTTGAATTCTTTTGCCACATATTATAGCAGCAAGAAGAAACATTTAATTTTACCAAATTTTCACTCTAGAACTATTAGCTAAGGTTGGTACTACTAAGAGTTAAAATAGTCTCCTTAGAAGATGAACTATCATTTTTGGAAAATGAGATTTCAGCCTTATAATGAATTATTTAAAACTGATTTTCAATCCAGACTTTACATTAGAATCAAGTTTAGGGCCCTTTACAAACATAGAATCCAGGTGTCCATCTGAATTCATGGAAGCAGGGTTTGAACCGGAGAGTCTTACTTCCTGTCATGATAAAACCTGCAAAGTTCATTGTGTGACATAAACACATGGCTCCCTACCCTCATTAACTCCAGGCCTCTTAGACTCACTCCCTAAGTACTCATGTACTCAGTTCTAAAACTATTGTTTACTTTGATCTACTGAGCAGTAAAGATGTTATTTATTCTGTTTTGCTTTGTATTAAGCATGTATAAGAGAAAAAAAATAAATTACCTACATGTCTTTTCTATCCATTTAACTCCTCTGAAATGTGTCTCTTCTTTCAAGGCTACACTCAAACTGTGGTTTCAGATTTCTTGAGCACTTCAATAGGCAGTACTCCTCTGAGAGCCAATTTCATTCTGAGTCCCACACTCCCTTCACCTTCCTGTGACCTATCCTTTTGTGTACTCTCTCCTCCCCCAAACTTCCTATGTCTCAATCAAGTTAACTGCATACACCTTAGAACAGCTTGAAGTGATTTTTCTAGGTACTCTGGCTTCCTAAGAAGAAGAAAAATGGCTTATTAAGAAGAAATAAAATAAATGAGTAAAATTTCACTAAACTGCTACCACAGAGTTTATGCTGTTGTGTGGAGCAAACCAGCCAATTCCCACTCATTCGCTAGGGAATTTTTTTCCATCTTAGTAATAATGATCCCCAAGTAAACAATACAAACTCATATTTATCATGCCTACATATACTCATAGGCACGAAGGAAATATAAAAATCGTCGTGATCACACATCCTAACTGTTGGATTTCCAATATTTCATTAGGTTGTTTTATTTTTAATTACTTGTGTACACACACACAAACACACACACGCATGCACACACATTTATTTGCTCTGTGTTATTTGATACAGGGTCTCAGAGAGACATAGGCCAGAGAGACCTTGAACTTCTATATAGCTGAGGACGAGGGGCCTCGAACTTCTGATCTTCCTGCTTACTGTGATTATAAGTGTGTGCCATCACGCCTGGCTGCTCTTACTATATTTGACAACTATCTTCAGTATAAAGTTTTCAAAAGTGGAATTTCTGCACCAAAGACTGAAACCTTATGTAGTTTTGCTCAGAAAACACAAAAATGCTTATTCAACTAGCAAGACATGAGAATGCTTATTTTCAGTCAGTAGTGTCAACAAAGCATGATGACAAAATTCAGGGCTTTTGCCAATCTGAGAAATGATATCTCTATGTAGACTGAATTTGCATTTCTTTAAGGAACAAGATAGAGTCTTATAGTGATATTTTATTTATATTTTATCAAGTAATAATAATAATAATTAATAAAGCTTGTCTGAAGATAGAGGGTAAAACTAAGTCACTAGAGGCCAGGCAGTGGTCACACACTTTTAATCCCAGGACCTGGGAGATAGAGGCGGGTGGATCTCTTTGAGTACAAGGCCACCCTGGGCTACACAAGGCCAATGTAAAAACAGATCCAGGCAGAGGTGGCTCACACTTTTAATCCCAGTACTAGGAAGTCACACAACTTTAATCCCAGCACTAAAGGAGAATATAAGAAGGGAGGAGACAAAGTCTCAGGGTTCAGTCTGTGGTCTCCCAGCCTTGGTAGAGGTAAGACTTCCCCAAGGGCTTGGCTGTTTTGCTTTTCTGATCTTCAGCTTGAACCCCAATATCTGTCTCTGGGTTCTTCCTATTCATGCTACAGAGTTTATTTTCCATTATTTAAAGGTAATTTATATTTCTTTTTGTGAGGTATTTTCCACAGCTTCTATTTTAAGCTACCTTTGTGCAGTTGGCTTTTTTTTTTTTTTCAAAATTTGACATTTTGTACAGAAGGGGGTCAGTCCTCTGCATGATATGATTTGTAGACATTACTTCTTGGTTTAACACTCATTTGTTTTGTTTTCAACCTGTGGAAGTTTATCTATACTAAGTCAAATGTGTTTTCTCATTACCAGTGGATTCTAAATCATAGCTGTTGAAAAAGGAGATTATAAGTTTGGCCAAACTGTTTTCACCATTTTACTTCTCTGAATTTTAAAATAAAAGGCCACATTAGGTTTATACATGGCTTGACTGATTTTAATTCCATGATTGCTAAATATTTTATTCAACAGCTCATTTGAAGCATCATAGCCAAGAAGTGGTGAGCCAATCTGATCTTCTGTCCCTTACTGATTAACTGAACCTCTTGTCTGGATGTTCAAAGGGTTCTTCTTCTTTAAACCTCCAAAGTCCATGATGTTCACTAGAATGTCTCTCAGGGTGAGAGTGTCTCTTCTGGTACATAGAACTGAACGGACCTTCTATTCTACTGATGTACCTCTCAAATAAACATTAGTAATTAATCCATTCCTAATTTGCTTATGTGGGGTTGCAATTACATATACTGTTTTCCTTATTTCCTGTCATTTTTCTCAAAGCTTTTTATTATGTACATGTGGTAGTTTTAATGTAATTGGTCTCCATAAGGTTACTGGGAGTGGCATTATTATGAGGAATGGCTTTGCTGGAACAAGTGTGGCCTTGTTAGAGGAAGCCTGTCACTGTGGAGGTAGGTTTAGAGACCTCAAGCCACACCCAGTGTCTCAGACTACTTTTTGTTGCCTCAGGTCAAGATGTAGAAATCTGAGCTCTTTCCCCAGCACCATATCTGCCTGCACACTATCACGTCACACCATGATGACTAAACCTCTGAAAATAGAAGCCACCCCATTCACATATTTTCTTTATAAGAGTTATTGTGGTCATGATGTCTCTTCATAGCAATTGAAACCCTAAGATAGTATGCATGGTATTTTGAATGAGAATGTTTGAATGCTTAATCATCAGTGAGTGGCCTACTAAGGATTAGGAGGTGTGGCCTTGGAAGAGGTGTGGCCTTATTGGAGGAAGTGTATCTCTAGGGGTGGGCTTTGAGGTTTCAAAAGCTCAAACCAGGCCCAGTGTCTCTGTCTTCCTGCAGTCTGTGGATCTGGAAGTAGAACTCTCACCCACTTCTCCAGCACCATGTCTGGCAGCTTGCTGTCATGCTCCCTGCTATGTTAAGGGACTAAATCTCTGAACCTGTAAAAAACCCCAATTAAATGTTTTCTTTCCTAAGAGTTAACACTGCCATGGTGTCTCTCCACAACAACAGAACACTAGGTCTCTATGTTTGCATGCGTCATATCTACTCCATTTCTTTCTCATTTCCCAGGGTATCATATTTGCACTGTGTATGTCCAATTTTATAGAAAATGCATTTTTCTAGACATTTTAGCGGGTCTGTTGGTTATCTTTTCACATCCTCCCATCAATGTATCTCATTTCTGAACTTGTCAATGTCTAAGTTATTGTCATATCTTCTATAGTTTAAATTTTACATATATTTAAAAGTTTCCATCTTTTTGTGTTTCGATTTTCAGCATGTTTTTGATTTATGTTTCTCATGCTCCATATTGAGTAATGGGATGTACTCAGCCCTTTCTGACCTTCTCAAGGCCACTGTGGGTTTTCTGCAATCTCTGATCTTCTCATTGTAACAAGTTATTCTCAAAAATACTTGCCAGGAGTGCTGAGTGTAGGCATCTTCTTTAGGGGTGGAGCATTTGATTTCTACATCTGGACTCTTAGGACTGTTAGAGACTCCCTGGGCTTCTCTTCAAACGCCCACGCATCTGCTAAACATGCTCCGTTCTCGGTGGCCGTTATGCTCTGGCCATCATTATCCTTCTGCAGCCCGTGACAACACAGAACGTCCTATGCCTGATAAAAATGGCTGTGCACATGGGTGGTACGGCCACTATTTTAATAAACAGATTTCTGAAGATATAGGTGGCATGAAGTTTTCAAATCCTCATCTCAATCAGTAATTTTTGTTAAAGACACAAGGCATATCATGATATAACCTAACAACTAGATACATTTTTCTTCTTAAATGTCTTAACTAGTGTAATTACTTATACACAGTTTGAAAGTAAAAACATACAAATAACAAAAAAGAAGAAATCTTATAATCACTTACGTTCTTCTTGGCCGTAATCGCTGATCACTATATGGGATCAATGCCACCAATTGGTTTTCTTGCCCTAAAGTGATAGATGTACATTAAAAATTCAATAATACCAGGAACTAAAATACCGTGGTGTTCTGCAAAATCTGCCTTCAAAAGACCAGAATACTTCTCTCCTTATTTCTTTAGGAAGCTGTGATTTATACCTTCAAAAGTTATTCAAAAGTTGTGTAATAGAGAAGATACTATGGTTTTTCATAATTTGCAATTAACCAAAAGTAGTATAAACAATGAGGGCTTGCTATCCTTTGATCCACTGGTTCAAAAACCAAAATTCAAAATAAAGCAAAACCGAAAAGTCATGACTTTCAGGAGATCTGAACTTCAGCTCCACTGTTTCCACTCAGTCCAGTCTGAGGGCAGAAGAAACACCGCTGCTGCCTTTTCCTGCAGCCCCAGTTACTCTAGCGCTGAGCCAAAACTGTTATTTAAGCCTCAAGCTCTCAAAGCTCCCTGTTCTCACCTGCAATCCCTAATTGCAAGAGATCCATACAGAGATATATTTCCTTAGTTCACTCACTCTAAAAATCACAATCAAAACTCAACTCTCTGCAAACTCTCAGCATCGCCTCCTTTATCCTCATTCTTGGTCCTTAATGTGATACAGAGAGAGAATGTCCCTAACAATGTACCTTGCAAAGGTACATTTTTACATGTCCTAAATTAACCTACAGGAGAGAAAACAGAAAAAGAAAAGAGATCAGTTCATTCAGACCATGGCATCAAACAAACAAAAAAAAGGAACAAGTGTTCCCTATTCCTTTCCTGCATGTTAAAGAGGAAGCGACCAGACCACACTGCTTTCTGCTTTTGGAACCAAACAACCAGACAGCAAAACCTTCTCTTTCAATCCTCCCCCGCTTTCCATGGGCTTCTCTGTTTTCCTGGCATCTTCTCTAGACCCAGAATGTAAATAATTTATAGTTTTTCTCCCAGTATTTCAGTATGGATTATCTTGGTCCCTTAGGTCCAGGGGACATTTCTCCAAGTGCTATTTGGCCATGCTGCTGATGACTTAGAGAATTCATAATAGGACCAGCTTTTACCTTTGGCTAATATCTGTAACAGCTAAATAAGCCCTCTGTTTCACAGACCCCTCTACCTGAGGAATTTAACAATATCTACCCATCTACCTGCTCCTATGTCCCTTCAGTTCCCTGTATCCTCTAAGGCTCACCCTTCTGCACTAGGTGTCATCTTCCTGCTTCTCCTCAAGGACACTACCCCATAACTACCCCATCTCCTGTGTTAGCAGTGTCCTCTAGAAACACTTTTACCAGCATGCACACATCCAGCATCACTCTTCTGACTTTAGGGCCTCCCAGCTACCACCTCTCCTCTCTCCTATTCTAGAGCAAATCTCACAAATCTTTATTTAAGATGCTACATTACTGCCCCCACACCTTTTAGTGTGCATTAATTCAAGAAAAAAAATGGTTTCGCTATGACACTGACTACACACCCTCCTGCAACTACTCAAACTACTCTTTTAAGAAATCCCCAGTAGCCCCCACATCACAAACCCAACGGGCAGCCCTCAGGCTCCACACAACTTCATTAGTAAGCGCACTAACAGTGGCTCTCTTTCCTTTTCAGAGCATTTTTCTACCTATCTTCTAGGACACCAAAGTCAGATTTCCTCTTTCTCTTGCAACTGTTCTCAAATGCTGCACTGGCCCCAGAATTCATGCCAAAGTTTCCTCCTTTTTCTTCTATCCAAACTCCTAAGAACAGCGTTCTCATCAAGTTCCACTTGAAGTGTCATCATAGTTCAATGGCACCAGTTAAGATACACTCTTCAGCTTCAGGACCTTATAACTACCCATTAAAAACTCACTTTGATGCTAAACCCACGTCCCCAAACATGTCTGAGCTCCTTATCTCACTTCTGACATGCACACTCAAATTCTTTTTATGCCTGTTTTAGTAAATATCTACTTCATTCTTTAAATTGTTGGATAGAATAAAAAAAAATCTTTGGGGTGTTCCTTGATTATCTGCTTTCCATAATCCACACCCAGGCTACCAAAAAGCCTATGACCATAGCTCAAAATCATGGCTAGAAAGACAGAAATAGTATTCCTATCTACCACACTGGTGTATTAATTTCTTCAACTACAATACGTCTTTTATTCTTAAGAAGCTACTGCCTCCAGAAAGATAAAACCACCATTCAGTAGTCTATGCAATAAACTCCACTTAATGCAAGGCACTTTTCAGAGACTCTGGAATTCCTCATACAGTCACTTTGCCCTTAGGGTCTCCCCAGGGTCACCCACTGACTGTCAGCACACAGAAAAGTACACCACAACACACTTTATTATTTTCCTATCAGTGCAACTCAAGTACCCTACAAATAGGAGGAAAAGAACTATTTCCTTCTGTCTTCCCCATGACAAATCACAACCTCTTTTTTTCCTTACTTGGCTCTTCTTCATACACCATAGATTTCCTTTTGAAATGTCTAAGTGGGACATAAACAACTTACTGTTTAGATAATGAGTTACTGAATCATGTAACCACTAACATACAATATGGCAAAATGACTGTGATATGGCTTCTAAAGATGTCAAAAAGGAGTAAAATCCTCATTGGAAATGACAGCGCATATTGGCTATTACAGCAGACATGCATGAAAAATACCATGTGTGCTGAAGTCACGGATAGCGAAGCTTTAAGAATGCTAGGAACTATCTGTTTTGTGTCTTTTTGACTAAACAAATCTGGTAAGCTTTAACTTCGAATCCCTGAAAACAGGATGGTGTGAGGCGACAGGCTCTGCACTACTTTAGCAAATGTAAGAGGACTATCCATACTGTAACACGTACCCCTAGGAATCCTTCTTTAAGAGGACTATCCATACTGTAACACGTACCCCTAGGAATCCTTCTTTAAGAGGACTATCCATACTGTAACACGTACCCCTAGGAATCCTTCTTTAAGAGGACTATCCATACAGTAACACGTACCCCTAGGAATCCTTCTTTAAGAGGACTATCCATACTGTAACACGTACCCCTAGGAATCCTTCCTGTTCCTTGGCAAGTGGGACAAGTGACACTATCTCTTCCAGTAAACTCCACGTATGGAAACTGAGAGACATCTCCGTTTCTTCCATCTTCATTATGCACTTCGCTGCTAACCAATCCATTCCTCATATTGTCTGTCGATGTGACCCCATCGTAACCATCTTCTTTATTTGAATGCAAAGGCAAATGAGAAAGAGACTTTCCCATGTCTAATGAAAAAGAAAAATCTGACGGTAAATTCAAAGGATCAAAGTAATCTCATGGGATATTTACAGGGTTAGGTTAAGTGCGAATTACTTGTAGGATTAAAATTATACTCAATCAAAATAATGTCTGACATGAGGGAGCCATTTGCTAGGACCCAGAAGTGCTCTTCTAATGAAACAATATGAAATAAAATCTTGGTGATGAGAATAAGGGACAAAAAAGTGAGTGACATTTGGTAAAATTTTACAGCACAGACAGACTTGAGACCCTCTTAGCGTTCCTAAAAGAGATCTATGTTCTTATTCTTAGGTTTTACAGAAACAAACAAACATGTTTTAACTAGAAAGCAGTTGGCACTAAAGGTGAAATTAATTGCTGGCTTATTACAACCAATCGCCAGCTAATTTCACAGTGACATTTGACTCATTTAAAATTCATACTCCTTTTGAGTTCCAAACTTGGAATTCTTGCTTCAAACAACTGCAAATATTTACAAAAAGAAGAAAATCTCTGAATCAGAGGTTTATTTAAGTCATGAATATTTTCCTCTAACAGTCTGGCAGTTAAGCAAATATTCAAAAATATTAAACATAATTTACAATACAAAGTAGTACAATTTAGTATATTAATGTCAAATTTTTAGGGTAACAGTTTAGATAACAGAAGCTTAAAATCCAATTTAGTATATTAATGCCAAATTTTTAGGGTGAAGCTTAAAATCCAATTTAGTATATTAATGTCAAATTTTTAGGGTAACAGTTTAGATAACAGAAGCTTAAAATCCAAGGAAGAATAATTAATTACTCCTACAAGTTATACAGAAATAAGTCCTTCAGATAGGTCATGCAATACATTAAAGTCCTACAATTTCATGACGGAAAGGAATATGAAAAGTAACATAAAACAACATGCTGGTATTCTGAAAAAAATTAATAGAAATTGAAAATAATTTTTTAAATGGTGCAATTCTATTCTCCCTACGGTTAATCATATATCATTTATCAGTTTCTAAATACCATTAGGCAATCATTAGATATCACTTTTAAATTATTTAATAAATAAAACTAACTAAATAATTCATGTCACCCCCATATGAAGGAAATTGAGCTTTTCAAAATTTGTATACTATTTGCTGAATACTCACAGTATAGACAGTAACATTAAACAAAACACTTGAGTAGTATAGAAGAGTACAAGGGTAAAATAATGAATAAAAGTATTTCCGAAAGTTTTATGTACACATTGCCTACCTAATCGCAAATAGATTAATGACTGTGGCTTCCAAACAAACAGTATCCTAACTTGGCTCAATGACAGCAAATTAGAGCCAAACCAACACACTCGCCAGCCACAGGTGCACAGGGATGAATTTTAATCATTACTGTTCCCACACACTGTGACCTTGGAAGAAGAACACTGGGTGCTTTGGGAATGGCTGACCTCGGCGGAAGCCATGGGGTACACCCTTTTAGCTCCTTAGACAACAGGGGTGAAACTGTGTCCACTGAAGACAGCTAAGTGGCTTCTGAGATCCACAGCAACCTTGACATATTCTGCTGAAGGCAGGTTTAGGCACGCACCAGATTAAGCAGTAACTTGAATCCTACGCTTCGTGTCTAGTTTTTCTTTAAGGTACTGCCAAGTGTAAGTACTGTTATTTTGGAGACTTACTTGAGGTTTTAAAAGGAGTGCAAGATCCCCTTCGCCTCCTCCCTGGCCTCAATGTTTATGTCGCGGTCTTGTAAACTCAACACGGTTCTCAGATGGTCTGGAAAAGGGGGTAAAACGATGAATACAGCACAGCATCCAACAGAGATGTGTCACCAGAAGCGGGGTCAGTTCCGAAGGGCAGGGGAGGGAAGGGAACTAGAGCCTTTCAAAAGGCGACACAAGCAAATCCCCGGATGATATCAACATCCGAGCCATCTTGCAACTAGAAAGGGACAACCCCAGAGCCACTGGGCCGCCCAGATCAAGGGCCCTGGCGCCGCCCCAGCGGAAGCCGGCGGAAGGCCAAGGTCCGCGGGAACAGCCCCGCACCCGGCGCGCCGCGGCCTCCCCACCGCTCGGGCAGGGGACGAGGGGCCCCCAGGGTCCCGGTCGCTCACCCGCACGCGGAGCGCAGCGCGGTCCCGGGATGCTCCGGCGCGGGCTGGCCGCAGGACGGGGTCACGGCGTCCCCGGTCCCGGTGCGGGGCGGAGCGCCGGGCTGCGAGGGGCCGAGGGGGCGGGGGAGGGGCAGGACAACAGCTGCGTCAGCGGAGCCGTGAGCCGCGGAAGCCTGCGCGTGCGCCTGCGCGCTTCGCCCCTGAAGGCGGGGTACCGCCCGGGCACAACGCATGCGCTCTTTAACAGGCCTGGCTCTCGGAAGGGAAGCTGTCACCGGTGCGGCCTGCCCTGGCTTTGTCACCTGTCGAGTCTCCAGACTGGAAAGTTTAGAAACAGTGCTACTCGCGCAGGGCTTACGAATAATTGATTTCCTTTTCTCCCCTACCAAGCTGATTTCTTTTGTGAAGGGGAATAATGTGCACCGTCGCAGTTTTCAGAGGCCCAGTCGCCAGTGCTACAGGGGCAGCCACAAGCCTTCCTCCCTAGGATGTATGGTTGGTGCACATCTCTGACAGAGAGACGCACGCATTGTATTTCCTTTGGAAATTCCAGTCACTGGCAGAACGACCCCCGCCGCCACCGTCTTTGTTTAATGCGGTTTTGATTTTGTACTTAAGTTCACATTATTCTGTGCATGCAATAGGGCATCTCTCCCAAGGCCCATGATCCGGTGAGCAGTTAATAGTCTTGAGGACCCCACCCTACTCGCTTACTCACTGCCCTGCCTTAACCACAGCTAGTTGAGGCTTCTGTGGATACTGCCATTTTGGTTGCTCTTGAGACTTATCGTCAAAGGTTGTTAATTTTTCTTTTTGATAATTGAGAAATACAAATGATGTCTGGATGGAATTGTAATCTGATAAATTGAAACCAAGAGCAGATGGGTTGCTCCAGGGGTTTTGCATTTTTCTGTAAATGGAGTTTCTGGTGAGATTCCTACAAAATTAACAGATTCATGGCTAGGAAGGGGGAAGGGCTTTGAGCATCCACCAATTGTGCTGAAATTCTTGTTTCTCTGCTGGAAAAAGTCAGCAACACGACCGGGTGGGGAGCTCCCAAATTGCCTGCTTTCCTAAACTGTTTTCCTTTTATTTAGAAAGTAGCTTTATTTATGGCCATCTTCTTCTATTACTATAAAACGTCGTGAAATTTTTGTCATGTTGGAACATGGTATGTGCGATAGCTGGAGTCTTTGGTTTCAGGCTATGGTCACTCATATTTGGCTCCAAAATAAACTCCTAGCCCTCTTGAGGTAAGAGCAGTGGTTTTTGTTTGTTTGTTTGTTTTGTTTTTTCCATCCACACAAGCAGTATGTTTTAAAATTATTTAAAAGCTTCACTTTCTTAGGTCTAGAAAGTCTACTCTGGGGAATTTATCCCAAAATTTAGTGAGAATTCTAAAATAAAGTTGTGTACAGTGTGTGACCAGTCACGTAAACTAAATTCCCAACAATGGTAACGGCGATTAAATCACACCACTGGGGCAGTGCACTTGGTAAACATTGTACTGATTGCTTTTTAGATAGGGTTCATTGTGTCACGGGCCTACCCTGGAACTTCATGTGTACCCAGGCTGGCCTAGAATTTGGAGATCAGTCTTCCTTCCCCATCAATGCTTCCAGAGTACTGAGGTTAAAGGTGCGCACCACCACACCTGCCCAATATATTAGATGCCACAATGACTGCTTTTAATTCGGTAGTTAGAGCACGGCAGGCGTGATGATCACGGAGGACAAACCCTTCTTTCATAATTCACAGTATGTAAGACCAAGAAGCACTGAAACTGTAGGACTTCCATTATCAATCAAAGAATGTTTTTAGACTCAGTGTGGAAAACTCACATTCTGTACTGACTGCCTAAAAAAACTCATAAACCCACTGGAGGCTTGTTGATCAAGACCCAAGGAGCACTGCCAGTGGGGGAGGGGAGGAAACAGCTCTGTGCTGCTGTCACTGGCAGCCAGGGGAGCTCTTCACAGAAATCTCCACTCGGGTATAACTGGATCCCTGGCTTTATTATAGGGAAGAACTTCAGTAAGACCCAATAAGAAATAAGATCCATTCAAAGTGTTTTAAAAGGCTTTAAAAACATACATTTTAAGCATAGAGCTTAAAAAAATGAATGGGACTCAGAGAAAGAGTAAATCTCATCTGAGAACATGAGTGTACACGTCGCAGAAGAGAGTGCACTTCATTGTCTTTACAGTGGCCCCATGGACATGGATGGGACTCAGAGAAAGAGTAAATCTCATCTGAGAACATGAGTGTACACGTCGCAGGACAGAGTCACACTTCATTGTCTTTACAGTGGCCCCGTGGACATGGATGGGACTCAGAGAAAGGGTAACATGAGTGTATGAGAATCACACTTCATTGTCTTTACAGTGGCCCCATGGGCATGTTAGACTGGGTTTTCAATCATCTTTCAATGCTCACTAAGGAATTTCAGGGAGAGTACAGGGTAGCTCCGGTAGAGTCTGGGGTTGCATCTGATAATATGAAACAACTCGCAAAGTTACTACATCGATACCTACAACAAAAGTCTTTTGTGAAACCTCCACAAAGTATCAAGGAGTGAGGACATACATGAGGCCTTATATGTTCAGTCTATTGGGGGATGGGCTGGCATTGTTTCATGTTTTAAAAAGAGTATTTTTCCTGTGTCTGCAGCCTGACAGTGAATGTTACTTGTGCTGAAATCCTTGTGCTGTCAGCTCCTGAGAGGCTCCAAACAAACTCCAGAGCAGGCAGCCTGTTTTCTCTTTCCCACGTCCCCATAATTTCATTGGTATGCACAAATCCATGGGGTCCCCACAAAAGCCAACTAAAGAGACTGAGTCCCGTATGTAAAAGCAAAGAGCTTTTATTTTAATCAAGTTTGCAAACTCGGTCTCTCCACATGTCCAACGTATTGGAATAACCGGAGAGACCTGAGCACAATTAGAATTGGGTTTTTATAGTAGTAAAAGGTGGGGGCGAGAAGTCTCTGAGGTTCAGGACCCCTGATTGGCTGACATTTGTCTAGGGGTGTCCTGGTGAGGTGCACTGGCAGATGGTCCTATCTACAGTGGTTGGAATGTCAGGCATTTCCTTTGAATGCTCTGCTCTTGGGTGGGGGTCGGGTAATCTCAGCTTGTGGTGTTTTCCTGCTACCAGGTATTGCTTCAGGGTAAACTACTGAGACTCAGGCCTCTTATTTAAATTTATCCATGGCCAGAGTCCTAGGTGATAATGGTTGGAAGTAAAGAACTTCCTTTGGGTGACCTGCCCAGACTTAGATTATTGTGGCTGGCCCCCACATTCATCTGCCCTTCTGTATTATTTCTATACATTGCCTCAATAACTTTGCTACCACCACCCTTAAGAGTTAATCAAAATGGGAGGCAGAGGCAGGTGGATCTCTGTGAGTTCGAGGTCAGCCTGGTCTACAAGAGCTAGTTCCAGGACAGGCTCCAAAAGCTATAGTGAAACCCTGTCTTGGAAAACCAAAAAAAAAAAAAAAAAAAAGAGTTAATCAAAATGGGTCTGTCAATCACCTAAATAGGAAAACACCTTCGAGAAGCTGTTCCAGAAAGTTGAAGCAAACAATCCCTTCCTAAACATGTAGGTCAGCACAGGAGTTTCCCTGGTTGTCACCGTAACCTCTGATAGAGCCTCCCTTTACAGTGGCCTTTTGGCCTTTGTCCATGCTTACTATTTGGAATGCTTTACACTCTTCAGTAATAAATTGTATCCATCTTCTGAAAGACCGGGATAAACCCAGACCCCTCTAGCAGGAAGAGGGGAGCCAAAAGAATCTAAGTTAGCCGGGTCAGTGACCCTGTTTCAGGAACTAGCTGAAGATAAAATTAGATTATAATCTTGAGAATAAACAGGGAGTTACCCCCTTGTGATGATCACTGGTATTTTCAGAATTTTCCAATGATGCCCTCCCCACCCCCTTTGGATTACTGGGTTGTGGTTTCTTCCCTTAAAAACTCCTTCTCCCAGCTACTCGGGGTCGAACTCCTCCCCTGCGTGGGCTATGAGTCTCGGCCCCAGAGCTCTGGTACTTGTCAGTAAACTCCTGTGATTGCAGCAAGGATGGTCTCTCGTGAGTTCCTGGGGGGTTGTATTATCCTGAGACTTGAGTGAGAGTCTCCCTGATCCAGGTCTTTCACTTCTACACTATGCTCTGTGTGTGTGTGTGTGTGTGTGTGTGTGTGTGTGTGTGGTGGGGGAGCATCTGATTTCTTTACATGGAGACCCAGAGCTAAGAGGAAGTTGGAAGGAGGTTATGGTAACAACCTCCCATCTCTTATTTCATCCACATTTGTTGTTTTGTTTTTTTTTTTTAAGAGAAACAGACATACCTATCACTTGCCTTTTTAAAAGCTTCAAAAAATAAATATTGTGTTATCACCTATTTCTCTAATTTAACCTGTATTATTTTCCAGCACAAATAAGTCCTCACTCAAAAGAATTTCATTTTTTCTGTTGCTATTATCATTTTGGCACAGTCTTTGCCCACGTGAATCCTGAGGAGACAGTTCCTGTGGATTCAGTGGTACAGCCTTTGGAGAGCTTGCCTGAGCGTAAACTACACCATACAGTATGTACCTCGCCTAGAAAACATCGGGTAAGTACCATTCTTTACTCATGTGCTCAGTATTGTTTGGATGTAGAAAGCAGTCTTGCTTGTTTTAAACGGTAACTATAGCAGCTATTAGATATTATTGTGAGAACGTTTTTGTTCATAAACAGTGAAGTATTTTAAAGATAAATTGAGTGTTAGGCCTGTTTTCTCCAATTCTTTTTTTTAATCATTAAAAGACATTTTAAAGGAAAAATATTTGAAAAGTTTCTGGTCAATTGGCAGAGCTTTCCTGAATTCTGAGATGTGCATCTGCCCACATGCTATTAGGTACCAGGGGCGGGCAATGATTTAATAGTGTGAGATAGCCAAACAGAAGTTGCAGTCTGGTTAGATTCTCACGGGTGTTGAAATTAAGGCATTTCTTCATAAGTTCAGTCTCAAAGCAGGCTTCTTCCTTTCATGGTTTTCGTAAGTTCCTTGAATGGGAATTACCCACATATTAAGAGTTGGCAGCCAAATTGCAAATGTCACTTTATTAGAAATTAGTTGCTAAAACTTTTGAGCATAAAAATAATTCATAAATATTTTATTCTCCTAATTGTTCTGAAGTATATAGTTTATTGCTAATATGCAAGTTAGTCACAGTCTACACCTTTAAGTTTCAAGCTGGTTGGGTAACATTAGTAAGATGAGTTTACTTGCTTTTGTATGTGTACACATATATCATTTTAAACCTCAATTCTGTGTATAAAAATCATGTACATTTTGTTCTTCTGAGTCAGGCTTATTTTACTTAACTATGTCTCATAGAACAGTGGGACTTAAAGGAGCAGAGTGTTTCTGTCTGCATTTCTGGGATAGTTTCCCAGAGACATAACAAAATTATTATTCCCTGTGACCATTTGCCCTACATTCACTCATAGCAAATTCTTGGTTCCGTGGCTACAACTTTGTTGTTCCCTTTCTTTTCAAACCAATATCCTGTGTTAAAATTTGCAAATAATTCATCTCTTTAGACTTTTAATTCATATCTCTGAACAACCTTTTTTGCATTGGGATATTCTAGTTAGCCCCAGGTACATACATATTTCATTCATACCTACATAGTCTAATTTCTCTCTGTGTATTCAAATTTTAAAACTAATGACTAACTTTAAATTGATTTTCAACTTTAAAAGTCTGTCATAATCAACTAATGAGAAAATGTTGTGAATTAGGTAATATTTAACGAATGAAATGAATTTGTTGTATCCTGCAGTGTGTATGAAGTATTTTAGTTCATCTCTTAATTTCTATGGGAAGTCTATGGGAATTTCTATATGAAGTCTATTATAATCTCACATATATTTTAAACAGAAAAAATACAGACTGGAGAGATCACTCAGTCTGTAAAGTATTTTTCCCACAAAAATAACTAATCTAGTTTCATTCCCCCAGAACACACGAAAAAGTTGGGCATAGTTGTTTGTGTCTGTAATCTCAGCTCTGGGAAAGCAGATGCTTACCTTGACAAATCCATGAGGTCCAGATTAAGTGAGATACCGCATCTCAAAAGCTGAGCTGGAGAATGTTTGAAGAAGAATCCCTGTATCTACCACTGGCCTCCACATGTGCAAATGTGCACAGCAACAATAGGAAAGGAAAAAGATAGAAAGGTTCCAGGTTGTGTCTTTTGTGTCTGACCACACAGCCAGCAAAGTGGAGAATTAGAAGCTAGAAAAGCACAAGTTATTTCCCATTGTGACATTGTTGGGCCTCATGAGGCCTGGGCACGAGGCCCAGTGTAACTTCCTAAGGCTAACTTGAGTTTGCTAAGGCCTAGTGTAACTTTCTGAGCCTAGCTCAAGTTTGGAGACCTATCTCTGGCTACCTGATTTAGGCCTGCCTTTTCTCACCCACCACTAATGTGGCACAATATTATTGGCCCTTGCTCCTTGCTCTGCCTCGACCCATCCCAGGCTTCCCACCCCCTATCTCAGCCTATATAAGTTCCTGCCTGATGCAATTAAATGAGATCCTGCTTCAACAGACTCCCAACTCAGTGTGTGTGTGTTTCTCCCCAGTGGACAGGGGTGACAAGCCCTGTAACGTCATGTCCTGTATCAAAGATTTTAATTTCAAAGGACTTGCCTCTCCACCTTTGCTGGTTGCAACCTATCTCTTTTCTTAGGCTGGTTCTACTCACTGTATGAAGCTCTTCTTGGGTGATTTCCATGGCTTTGTTGATTCCAGCATCTTAGGGTCTCTTCTTCAACCCATACTTTACCTTCATAGTGCCACACAATGGCCTCCTAGGGTATCTTCGCAACAACTTCAACCCTGCCATACCGTGCCTGGTCTTAAGATCTCCCTGAATTCACTGAGGAAGAATCCATAAACCCATTAATCTTGCATCTTTCATGTCTCTGACATCAGCACCGTCTGAATGACAGCCCAGGTTCTGCTCCTCACTTGAGAGACCGTGACTTTGACCACACTAGCACCAGCTTCTCATGTCTTTGCTTTATATGAACAAGAGACTCCTTAGACTCATTCTTTTCAAGATTTGGAAGAAGTTTTAGATGATATCTTTCCCTCAGCTAACTTTTTCAATTTTCCCAATTTAGAGTTGGAGATTTTTATCTAATGACACTAATCTTCTTAACAATTGCAGCCTTTCTGCTCTTTTTCTCCCCAAACTGCATGTTTTATAATTCTTTTTGCCCCATTTGCTGCTGATTCACACTGTAAATCTGCATAAAAAATAGTAGTAACCATGTTACAGATTCAACATTATGTTTCCTTGAAATATCAGCTGATAAAGAAATTAGCACATTGACTTTTATTTTAACCTTGGAAAATTTTTTAAGATCTGAGCAGAAACTAGCCAAATTCTTTGCCAAAAGATCACATGAAAGGCTTCTTACCCAGTTGCTTCTGAAAGAGTTTTTGTTCTCTTATGAAACCTCATGAACTATTACTTTCAGCCTTACTGATTTCTAGGCTCCTTTTAGAATGGTCTATTAATTTCTGCTTCCAGTACCAAACTGCTTTTCTAGTCAAGTTCTAAACAACCCACATTACTCATTTTCTTTTAAAAGCACAACAGCAACAACAAAAAACATGGTCAGGTTCTTCCTAGTAAAAACACCACTATACTGCCAAATTCTATATTGGTTACTTTTCTCTTGTGATAAAATGCTATTACCTGTTGTGGAATGTTCTATTTGTACTATGTAATCCAGATTAAGAGGATGCTTAGAGGATAAAGGGCAGAGTCATGGGAATCAGAGGAGTCATCATCAGACACAGAACAAGTCAGGCACACAAAATGGCATACAGGTAAAAGCCACCAGCTTTGGGATCCATCCAAGAAACAGTTAAGATCAAGGCAACATGTTTGAGTAATGTTATGGAGTAAGAACCAACCCAAGAATCGAGTACTGTAGTTAACCAAGAGCCTGCAATTCTGATGTACTTCGCACAGAAGATCAGAGTCATTGCTTGAGTACAGTGAAGTTCAGAATATATGGAACAGGAAATGATGGAAATGAAGCATTTGTGGAAGAAGATGCATTACCAGATGTGACACATCTGTCAAGTAGATTTGTACAGCAAGAGCACATCACCAGATGACAGAGTGAGTGTAGGCAGGGAAGAGAAGAAAACATTTCCATTCTTTATCTTTGATTATCAGCCCTGCAGATTAAGAGAAACAGTAGGTACAGAAATCCTGAGGAAAGTGTTTTGAAATTATTATAAAGTAAGAAAAACACAAAGTCCAGCTTTTTAAGTAACAAGACACTGTTGCTTTAATCACACATTTTTAAACTTGATTTTCAGAAACAGAATCAGATCCAAGAGATGAGGACACAGATGAATAAACTCAAATCCAGAAAGCCTTGAGAACTCCAGGGAGCTAAGAGATTTGTAGCTGCTTTAATCTTTAGAGCAGTGGGAGGCAAGGGAGACTGATGGAATGTTTACTGCTGTGTGTGGGCTGCAATGAGGGATTACAAGTCCCCAGAGCACCAGTCCTAGCAGCCACCTCCCAGACCTTTCCTGGAGGCTTTCAGAGAGGAAGTGATCAGCTGTGTTTTGTCAAAGGCAGAGCTAAGGCAGGATGATGGAGCACATCCTTCATCACACCTTCAGTGGTGCTTCCTGTCTGAAGGCTCGGGCAGGGTGGCAAGGCTCAGAAATACAGGCAGGCTAGGATGCACGGTGGGCATGTTTGAACCTGAGGTTTGAGGTAAGAATGTGTCAGCAGTAGAGCACAAGGTACAAAGAGAACTCCAGTGCATTGGCACTGCTTCTGAGAGTGCAAGCATATTTGACACACACGATGAACTGAATCAAACTAAAGCATCAACAAATCTAAGACTCAGCAAATCTAAAGGTTTGATCGGCTCAACTTTCCTAACAAGAAGCCTGATTTTTTAAAAAAACGGGGTGGGGCATGGTGGCACAGGTCTTTAATCCCAGCACTCCAAAGGAGAGGCAGGTTGACTCTGTGATTTCCAGGCTAGCCTGGTCTACAAGAGTGAGTTCCAGGACAAGCTCCAAAGCTACACAGAGAAACCCTGTCTCAAAAAAAAAAAATCAAAAATTAAAATAAAATAATGAGGAGGATACTTTTAAAGACACATCATCTAGTGTGCTTTTTAAAATACAATATCTAGTATTTAATAAAAGTATGAGGCTTGTGGAGGAGTAAGGAAATGAGAGCATAGTCAAGAGAGACCAGGTAAAACTATCACAGAATTGGTTCACACTTAGAAATAGCTAATATACCTTAAACTAATTTTTGATATCTTACAGCATCTATAGAAAATGTGTAAAATATACATGAATACAGATGGGATTTTTATCAAGTGAAAAGAAAAAGTTTTGTAAAAAGTTAAAGGGTTGGAGGGATGGCGCAGTGGTAAAGAGCATCTGAACCTGAGTGTCTGGGTCTTCGCCCACATTAAAAATTCGACATCTGTGTGCCACCTGATCTCCAGCACTGTGGCAGGGGAGACTAAAGATCGCTGGAGCTTGATGGCTGATAGCTTAGCTCTGTTGTTCTTCTTACTTTCCTGTAGTGTGGCTCTCTTGCTTTTGTGATCTGCAATATCTGTATATTATATGAACATTGTACTGTGTGAACATTAAATTCTTTTCTAGCATGTATATATCTTTATCACAAACATACCACCACATCCACAGTTCTTATAAAACACAAGACAGATATTTTCATCTGCTGTTTAAGACAGGGTCTAATATATATTCTAGGTTGCCTTGGAACTTACCTTATAGCTCAGGCTGTCTTAAGACTCACTATGTAACACAGGCTGGCCTATACTTAAGTGTCCTAACTCAGGATTATAGGCATGTGAAACCAGGTTTAATATACAGCATTTGAAATAAATATTAACATTGCATACTATAAACCTGAAAGAAATTACTTTTTGAAAAGTGAAGAAATGAGGAATGAGTAGGATTTGACTTCCATTATATTTAAATAGATGCATTTTTCCTGTACAACTGGTCTGATCTGATAAGAATTATGAGAAACTGTATAATCCAATATATGTATTTAATGTCATGAAAATTAGTGTGTAAGTCCTTTTTCATAATTAGCTGTTTTTCTGAACTGCTTTTTAGATCTGGTGGTACAAAGATACTGAGAAAACGGGTATCTACATAACATATATAATTTAAAAATAGAATATAAACACACACTGACTCCATAGAACCAACAGAGTTTTCAGAGTTTTCAGTAGTTTTAAATCCGATATCAAATGATAATGCACCATGCCATGTAAACCTTAATCTGAGAAAGGAGTTGGAAGATTCTGTAGAATATAGCAATACAGGAACGAGATTCCTGTTCTATAGACTTGCTGGACTAATTCCATAAAAGTGTGCCTTTCTGTTCAGCTGATTACATTTGGTACAGCTTTCATCCCCCAGGATCTTGCCCTGAGTTATAGATCAGAGTGCTTATGAGGCTGGATAGTTATCAGGGTCCTGATGCTGATGCTAGGAAATCATACTGCAGGCAATGCCAGCAATGAGCATCGTACTAGTACTCTGACCTTCCTTGTGTGTTCTTCTTGGCACTATTTCATTTCTGTTCTATTTTCTGCTTGGAATATGCTCATCATCTTCTGACTATGCTTCCCCTCACCTTTTTTTTTCTAATTAATCATCTCTTCTAGCTAATATCACACGACAGATCATCAGTTCCTCATTTTATTATTGTAAGAATTAATTACCTACATGGAAGTACATTTTTCCACATTTATGTAGATTTTCTTGAACAATTTACTTGATATAATTATTCTTATGGTGTCAGCCGACCTATTTCCAGTGATATATTTTGTAGAACTCATGGACTGCTTGGCAGAATGACTTTGAGTCACAAATACAAAAGTAAACAATGCATAGAGAACATTGAACAGACTTTGGCACCAGCCAAGCAAGCCAGTCAGAAGGAGTAATCTGCTGTTTGAATGTACTACCCAGTGACTAATGGAAAATTACAGAGATCACTCCTCACTTTGACATTCCAACAAGGTGAGAGTTTCACAAGAGATCAGGCATAAGTGTGTAATAACTAGAGCACTCAGGCAGAAAACAAGCCTTGGAAAAACAATATGTGTCTGGAGATTCTACTTCTTCTATCATTTCTATTCCTGTCACTAGAATATGTCTGGAATAACTACTCACACTACATCTTTGTAAACATATCTTGTAGGGTTTTCTCTTCTTTTTTTTCTTTTCTTTCTTTGGTCAGGAACCTATTAGAACATGTGTAGCAATGTGTTTCCAGTTTCCATTTTATTAGCAACCTTCTTCTTATAATACATGATAATTAACACAGAGACCCACAGCTGGACAATGTGATGTGAGAGACTTTGCACAGCCCTAAACGGGATGTCTTATCTAGCCTCTTCCCT
This sequence comes from Ondatra zibethicus, assembly GCA_004026605.1. Lineage (NCBI taxonomy): Eukaryota > Metazoa > Chordata > Mammalia > Rodentia > Cricetidae > Ondatra > Ondatra zibethicus. Next base: position 23,375 of record PVIU01018183.1, read on the forward strand.
CAAGTGTCAGGGTTCTATTTGTTCTAATGAGGCCACAAGTTAGTTCCCAGCCACTCAGCCCTGAAATAATCACGCCGAAACCATATTATATGCAATACTGTTTGGCAAATAGCTTAACCGTATTTCCGGCTAACTCATACCATAAACCAACCCATCTCTATTAATCTATGTATCTCCACATGGCTGTGGCTTACCAGGTAAAGTTCTGTCCGGCATCTGTCTCTGGCAGGGCTACATGGCTTCTTTTATACTCTGCCTCCTTTCTCCCAGCATTCAGTTTAGCTTCCCCCACCTACCACTGTTCCCCTTTAGCTCTGCTACAGGCCCAAAGCAGTTCTTTTATTAGCCAATGGTAATTACAGCATACAGAGGGAAATTCCACATCACCTCCCCTTTTCTGTTTAAATAAAAAGAAAGATTTTAACTTAATTTTAACTTTAACATAGTAAAATTACATATAACAAAACAGGTATCAAGCAAGAATTACAGTTATAATATTTATATCTATTTTATCTTTTATCATAAGCAAGAAAAACTATAATTATAACTGTCTGTTCTTCTACCATATCAAATACTCAAGAAGGGTATAATATTACCTAAGTAATCAGGAAGTGCACTGTAAACAACTTGTAAAACTCCAGAAATAACAGAGACATCTCACTGCCTGGACAGCCACACAAAGTTCTTCTATATCATTGGGACATCCATATTCAGTCTACTGGCCCATAGTATCTGGCAGACTTTTCCATGAAGCAGGAAATTTCAAAGACAGTTCCACCTATATCAGCAGTTTGTTAGTCACTTTCTTCTTTGTCCTGCAGAATGTCTAGCAGACACTTTCATGAAGCAGGAACCCCAAAGGACCGTCTCACCTTTAGGCAAGTTCAGCAGTCATTTCTCTGCAGGTCCTGCATGTTCAGTTCACCAAACAGTCCAGGAAAGAGCAGTTTCTTGCCCAAATGGTTAACCAACTCTATGAGGAGCCTCTTTAGTGCCCATCTTCCTCTTGAAGTGGATTGGTGCTGCCAGGAGCAAATGTGTCTCATTGTCATGAAAAGTCCTAAATTCTTAAACATTTCAAATGCCATATTCTATAGACTTTGAAAGGTTTGTAGAATACCTATCTATCTGAAATACATCTCTGTACATCTAGAAAATCTAACTAACATGACTATAAGCTTGGCTATTAAAGATGATTATCTTTAACCGATATTTCTTAATTATACATTACATTTTTAAATGAGATACACAAACGCCATACCTTAATCAAGAGCAGAAATATACATATAACAAAATTTACCTTAAATTTGTATCAATAAACCATGATCCATACCAATGCAAATCTCTATAGTATATTCCCCTTTAAATGTAAACAAACATTTATAGACAATATTTGGGAATATGAACTTAGTTCTCCTCAAAACTTCTTCCTGCTGTTCATTGAGCGAAGTATTTTTGGGGGTGCATTCACAGCGACCTTTCAGGGGGTCTTGGTGCATAAAATCATATTAGTCTGGAAGCAATCCACAGGTTCTCATCCTCTGTGGAAACAAAAGAAGAACCTCTTTTCCAAAGCAACATATGCTTAGACCCAAATTCTGAAGTCAAGATACCTTTGTAATATACATGCTGGTTTAGTTTACCAGCCCATTTAATGAAATGTTTGTCTGTACTTAGCTACTTCACAGTCAAAAATTCAAAGAAAAGACAATAATATGCATAATCCAGACTCACTGTGAAAAAAATCCATCTTTACGGGGTTTATTTTTCTTTCATTTTTTTATTTGGTTTTTGAGACAGGGTCTCTCTGTAGCTTTGGAGCCTGTCCTGGAACTAGCTCTTGTAGACCAGGCTGGCCTCGAACTCACGGAGATTCACCTGCCTCTGCCTCCCGAGTGCTGGGATTAAAGGCCTGCGCCACCACCGCCCGGCCTGGGGATTATTTTTCTTTACTATCTCTTTAAAGACTTTGTTTTTTTTTTTTTATAAACCATTTACTTCTTTTTATAACTTTTTATACTCTTTTTCTTTTCTCTCCCAAGACTATGTACATTTTCTAAACACTGTGATTCATTTAGAGTTCTTTTCTGTCTGAATATGTCCTATTCTGTATGTGAAATTCCTTTCTGTCTTGAAGAGTTTTTAAAATGGTAAGCAGCTTGGTTGCAGTAGCTCAGGATGCTGGCTCTGCCTCTCTCTACTTTCAAAATGGTGGAGGTTCCATTACTGCCAGTTCTGGGACTACCAGGTAGGAAACATGCTCAGCACTTTAACTCTGAGAATGAGTATGAAGCACATAAACCCTTTTTATCTGAGTAATAACTAAATATGCCATGCAGAGCCTGGAAATATCTCTGTGTATGGCGGCAGGAATCCACCATGCTCTCCTGCCTGTGCGCTCCAGGCAGTCCTGATCCTACTGCCTGCTGAAGCGGGGGGGCCCTGAGCTGTGGGTATGGTCTCAGCTATTTTCCCAAGTGGGCATACAAACACCCAGGCCTACAAACCCCATCCAAGTGCTCCATAGCCGAACCTTCCAAAAGAGCCAGAGCTGTTAGTGCTGACAAAGCAGGAAGCTGCAGCCGTTTTGAAACTGAGGCTTTTTTTCTGCTAACATTGAATCAGGAAAACCTCTTTTAAAGCAGCTGCAGCATACTGCCAGCAAGCAAAGCCCATTCAGAAAAAAAATGCAGTTAAACTTTGTTATTTAGTTTCTAGAGTTCCTTTTCAAGACCTCTCAGGTTTTACATGGATTTAGTCCCCCACGTTGGTGCCCCAATTTACTGTAGGAGGCTGCTAGTTAGTTCCCGGCCACTCAGCCCCAAAATAATCACACAGAAACTGTATTATTTGCAATACTTTTTGGCCAATAGCTTAAGCGTATTTCTGGCTAACTCATATTGTAAATTAACTCATCTCTATTAACCTGTGTATCTCCACATGGCTGTGGCTTACCAGGTAAAGTTCTGTCCGGTGTCTATCTCTGGCAGGGCTACATGGCTTCTTTTTTTACTCTGCCTCCTTTCTCCCAGCATTCAGTTTAGTTTTCCCCACCTACCTCTGTTCCCCTATAGCTCTACTATAGGCCCAAAGCAGTTCTTTTATTAGCCAATGGTAATTACAGCATGCAGAGGGAAATCCTACATCACGGAAAGAGTCTCAGAGCCATAGGTGATGTGTGACTCCAGGAAAATGACATTATTTGGATAAAACATGGTTGATACACATATGAACTCACAGAGACTATGACACGACATACACAAGTTCAAACCAGACAAAACCCCACAGAGAAGTGGGCACAAAACCCCACCCTTAACTAAGATGCTATTTGCAATTGATACTTGCTGGGAAAGAGAAAAAGGTTTTTGTCAGTAGAATTTGACTAGGTATATCAACCACACTCCAGGTCACACCCTTTGCCCAACACAAAACGGACTCTGTAATACATTTTTGTGAACATACTTAATTCAAGTCTTCACTCATTTAAATCAGAAATTAACAATGATTTCTATTTGATATTTTATGATATAGAATATGAACCATTTAATTCCTTCTCTTCCAGGTTCTGAAATCTTCCAAATAGGTTTTATTCACATAAAAATATTTTTTACATTTTGATATTTTCCATTCTAAAACAAGTCAAATATAGATAACATCAAGAAACACATATAATAGAAGATATTTCTAGCAAAAAATGACATACTAAATTTCATAGAATAATAATCAATTCTCATTTTAATATCCTGGTCCTTATTTGTTTATCGGAGAAAGCAGAATAGGAGGCAGGGAGTTCAGTTTTGTTCAATATGTAATTATAATTTAAAGAAATACTGTGGTGTAGTAGTTAAGCATAATTTAAAATGAAATTAGCTATTTGAGTATTTAGCTTATATTCTTCCATGCTAATCAGTGGGTGGAGCTTAATCCAAGGTGTTTCCACCCCTGTACTAATGTTATCTTCTGGATGATAAACACTTCTCTAGCCTCTAGGAAAACAGGCAGAAGCAGGAGTCAGCCTTGTCTCCATTGAGAGTAGGAATGAGGGCAAACTGATAAAAGCAGAACAAAACAGAGTACTGCTCTAAAAATGTCAAGCACCAGTAAGCTCTCCAGAATAGTGGAAGTCAGGGCAAGAAGTTAAAAATAATGATGAATAGATTACTATTTTATGTGAACCTTGGTGAGAGACACTGGTGCTTCAGTAGGGATCTGATTAAAGGGAGGAGCCTGACACATACTTCTTTGGAAAAGAACACCAAACAGAGGAGTGGTGATGCCTCTGAGGTGGAGAATCAATAAATCCTCCAGCCTGGGAATTAGAAAGAGCCTAATGTGCTGGATGAGTGAGTTATGGAGAGAGCAATCAAAGTTGAAGTCAAGGAGTCTTATTACTACTTATTACAAGTTGACCAGGCCTTATTACGACTGGCACAATGCAGTGGGAGGCCATGGGAAGATTTAGTCTGTGGAATATTATGATCTGATCTACACTTACAATAATAAGATGTTTCTTATTGTAATAGTTGTTATGTTCAGTTTTAAAAGGTCATTTGAGTAAAGTAGCTATGGACATACACAAGGGCTACATGTTAGATAATTGCTGGTAACTACTTCATCCTCAGAGCAATTCCCAGTCAGCACCCAGTAGGAGCTGTTCCACCCTTAGACCAGCCTCCAGTCAGCACCCAGTAGGAGCTGTGCCATCCTCAGAGCAGCCTCCAGTAAGTACATAGTAGGAGCTGCTCCATCCTCAGAGCATCCTCCAGTACATAGTGGGAGCTGCTCCATCCTCAGAGCAGTCTACAGTCAGTCTCCAGTAAGGAGCTGAGTTCTCAGTCGCAGAGATGAAAGAAAATTAATTCTGCTCACAAACTATTAAGTTTTCAGAGACATTTTCCCAGCCCAAGAACACAATCAGTTTGGAACAACCTTGCTGACATGTGCACTGAAACATCATAAAGCCCTAAGCAAAGAGCCAGATAAGCCGTGCTTGAGTTCTTGACACAGGAATGTGGCTTAACTGCTAAGCTGTGGTAATACTTTTATATTGTAGATGACAGATGATATAGTTTTCATCAAAACTATAAGCAGTTTCAGTGCACAGAACTAGATAAGAAACCATTTAGAATATAATGTTCAAGAACTGTCAATAAAACTCTGAATAGATTCCTTTTAATTTAGAATTTTTTAAAAAGGTCTTAACTGCTGTCTCTAAAGCCTAAATCCAACTTCTTAGAAAAGAAAATCTTATTTTCCAAGAGAAGATAAAATGGCTACTTATGAACAAAGTAAGTATAGCCCAAAGAATTCAAGGTACCTAAAGTAAGCATGTTGGAAAGACTTGGGAGAGGGAGTGTGCATCAATCAGGGAAGAGCCAGGACTTGTTTTTGGTTTGCCCCAATCATATTGATCATAATACAAGACTGATGGAAAAATGACAGTTTCTTTACCCTTGACCTGTAAAGAACGCAGTCTAGCCTCATTAATATAATATGCATGATCCCACAAAGTGATAAATGTTAATATATAGAGTAACACTCTGAATCCCCAAAGAAGTCAAAGGAGGGATATTTCATTTATCAGGAGAACTGACAGACCACATGGTCCTATCTCTGTGAGGAGTGGGGCAACTCCATGTAACTTTGTAATAGAATGTCACTATCTTTCTGCCAAATTTTCATCTATGAAACATTTTGCTTTATTCATAGTACAATAAGGGTCAGGTAACAGTCTGCCCTAGTCCAGGAAATACCATGTACTGTATGCTGTGCAGTCATAGTTGCTCTAACATAGTATGCTTGTGAATGAAGTTAAGCTAATCCAGCTTTATTGTGTGCTAGCCAATGTCTGCAAGCTAGGAATAAGCAACTGCAATTGGCCTACTCAGTTCTCCCCTCTGTTAGCTGCAGGTGTAATGTGGGATGCTGAGGAGTCCCATGGGGCTGCAGTTATTTTTTCTGGATGCTATATATAGTTGCTCCAGGAAAAGAAAGAGCTACAGACCAAGTAGGGGCATGTTGAAAATATACAGATAGAGAAACACTGCTTTTGTTTCTATGGAATAAGTGTGCTTCATCAATCAAGAAAATGCTTGGATCCCCTGGACTAAATACAGTATGTAATGGATTAGAAAGATTTATATATCTGAAATTATTCAAAGTAGAGTAGAATATTCATTCTCATGAATAGTGAAATTTTAATTTTAATGAAATTGTAATCAATCAACTTAACTTAAAAGCCATTTTTATGCGATTGTCTAACAGAAGCAGGACATGAAGGTGCATTATTCCAGGAAGCAGGCAGTGCCTGCACAGTCTCAGCCAATTAGTTTACAGAGGATGACTCATGTGTGTAGTCAGTCTGTCTTTTGTATTATCTTAGCACCCTGTGTACTATATTTGATAATATACATTTTGACTTGGTGTTCTAAAACTACAGGATTGTGACACACAGAGCAATGGCTGGAGTGTGAAGAAAGGGGGCTGCTTGAGAACCGTGGGAAGATAGCACATGGACACTGACTAGATAATCTAACCACGCCCTGGAAACTTCTACCATAAAGGTATTATTTGTTAATTAACTGTAAAGATAAATGTTTTCTGTTTTGGGTGCGATATAATGGTGTGTGCCTATAGTTGCAGCCAGTCCTACAGTGGAGGTAGGAGGATCTCCAGGCTACCCTGACCCTGTCTCAAAAGCTAAGGACCAGAGATCTATCTCAGTGGTAACCATTTTTTTTAAGCATATTGAAGGTTCAGTGTCCAATCTTCTAGAGAATAGTTTCAATTTTGTTTTTAGGTGATGAGTTAATATGTGCCTTTAAAATTCTACATCTCTTTGCCTTATGTCATGAAACATTTGAAATAAAAATGTCTTATAATTGGAAATACAAAATAAGCTTTATTTTAAACTACTTCAATTAAGTACTTTTCTCATTGTTTTAAAATATAAAGCAATACAAAACTTAAATTTTTCTGAAAAATGGGGCCTTATCTAATATTACAAATAAATCAACTTATTGAAACCATACTTAAAGGACCCTGCAATAATATGGGGAACAATCACACAAAAATAGAAAAAATTTTGGATGCAGAATTGCAAGCATGTCATACAGCTCAAGACTGCTAGGATATTTTCCAAAATACGAGGTGGCATACTGATTGTTTTCTCTACTTTCATACTTTTAAAGCAAATTCTAACATGCCTTTAAAACAAATTCAATATGACAATCATGCCAGGATTATAAAAGTCAAAATTTAAAACTACAGTAATATAAAAATTCTGGGAGTGTAATTTCACAATTAGAGCACTTAGAGATTTTTCAAGTACAGACTCTAGGATTATAGAAAAGGAATTGTACTGTAGGTGACAGCTTTAGTTCCATTAACTTTGAAACCTTATTTCTTTGTTTCCCTCCCTTCTTTCACATCTTGTTTTTTGTTTTTTTCTTTGCTTGTTTCTTTCTAATGTTCTCTTTCCCTGTTTATATGTAATGTGTACTTGTTACTAAGAGTGTGCAAAGGTGTGTGTGCGCGCGCATCCGTGCCCATGAGGTTATGTTAATGTGAAGGTTAGAGGTGGGCCTCAAGTGTCTTCCTTTACTTTTCCATCTTTACTTAAATAGCCAGAGTCTCTTGTTGAATCCAAAGTTCAGCTTTGCACAGCTGGTTGACCTATGAGCTTTAGGGATCCACTTGTCTCTGATCACTTCAGCACTTGAATTTCAGGGGCACTGCATTGCCTGAATTTTGCATAGGTTTTGGAGATTCAAACCCAGATCCTCATGCATGTGCAGCTGGTACCTCACTGACTTTGCCCTAGTCCCATCTTCCTTCTTCTCTAATTGAGCTTACTTGAAATGTCACATCTAATGTTCTAAGCACTGTGTGGGAATATCCACTTGGAAGAATAATTAATTATTTTTGTGTTTCTAGCCAGTGGAAAAATTTCAAGATGGAGTTTAGTGAAGTATTTATCCATATTCTGCTTTAAATAATCATAAGGAGTGAACAGTGGCAACTAAAATATGATAGCACAGGACAAAACAGGACACAATACTTCATCTTCTTTGTTGTAATTCCTGGGCAATTCTGAGTCTTAGAACACTAGAAATAAGTTTTCAAACAGATAAAACATGATTAGTGGTTTGGGTAATAAATATGAAGCCTACCCTATATCAAGGGACAGACTTTCACTGCAACAAAGTTCCATTTAGTGGACATGTTTTACCCTATGAAGTATTTTCCAAATTCCAAATTGATTTCCAAATCAAATATTTCACTTGTTCCAATTGCACAAATTATCAACCTGAGAAAATGACAAGAGAAAATTATCATTTATAGTCTATAAAGTGCATCAATTATATAGTTATCTCGCAGCTTAGGGTGCATTTTATTTACTTACCTTCTAAATAACCTCTGGTTTCAGATAAAGTAGTCTTAAGTGGAAGGTACCACAAACCATTCATTAGTTTCTACAGTATAATTTTTAAATCTAAATTATGAAAGGGTGACAAAGTCTTGCTTTTGTTAAATTTTAAGTAATTGTAAATGATCCCTGAGAAATGCATTGTGATGTTATATAAATTTAGTAAAGATTAGATTTATATATTCTTCTCAGCTGCTCATATTTTATTTTTACTTTGTATATATCATATATTTATTTTTATTTAAATAACATTTCTCAATTATTTTACATATCAATCAGAGTTTCCCCTCCCTCCTCTCCTCCTAGTCTTCCCCCACCAACTTTCCATCATACCCCGCCCCTTTCACACCTCCACCATCTCCATTCAGAAAGGGACATGCCTCCCTTGGGCTTGAACAAAACATGATACATCAAGTTGAGGCATATGAGCTCCTGCCCCTTGACTCAAGGCTGCATGGAGAACAGGTTACCAAAGGCAGCCAAGTGCCAGGGACAGGTCCTGCTCTCACTGCCAGGAGTCTTACAAACAGATCAAGCTGCACAACTGTCACACACATGCAGAGGGCCTAGGTCAGTCTCCTGAAGGCTCCTAACTCTTGGTCCAGACTGCATGAGTTCCCATGAAGTCAGGCCAGAGTTTCTGTGGGTTCCCCAGTCATGACACTTTGGGCTTGTATATTCCTTTCTCCCTTGCTTTAGCAAGATTCCTAGAGCTCAGTCCAGTGCTTGACTATGGATCTCTGCATCTGCTTCAGTCAGTTACTAGATATAATATTTCCGATGACAATTAGGGTAGTCACCAATCTGATTACAGTAGATGCCCAGTTCAAGCACCCTTTCCACTATTGGTAGGAGTCATAGCTGTGGTTATCATTGTGGATTTCCAGGGATTTCCCTGGTGCCAGGTTTCTACTTAACCCCAAAATGCAACCCCACCAAGACTCTTCTTTCCTTAATCTCCCCATCTGTCCCATCTCCAACCTGCCTCCTGCATTCAGCCCTACCAACTCGCTCCCTCAAGTTCCCATTCCTCCATCCCCCACTTCCCCACCCCCAGTTTACCCAGGAGAGCTCTTCTGTTTCCCCTTCCAAGGGAAACAGATACAGGCCTCATTAGGCTCTTCTGGTTATCTAGCTAGAGAGCTGGGGCTTTGAATTATAGATTGGCTATCCTATACTTTCTTCCTAATATCTGCTTATGAGTGAGTAGTTACCATGTTTGTCTCTCTGGGTCTGAGTTAACTCACTCAGAACAATTTTTCTACTTTCATCCATTTGCCTGCAAATTCCATACCATTGATTATTTACGGCTGAGTAATAGTTCACTGTGCAAATATACAACGTTTTTCTTATCCATTCTTTGGTTGATAGATACCTAGGTTGTTTCTAGGTTCTGGCATTACAAATAATGCTGCTATGAACATAGTTGAGTAAGTGCCTTTGTGCTATGATTGAGCATCCTTTGTGTTGAGTCCAAGAGTGGTATAGCTGGATCTCAAGATAGATTGATTCCAAATTTTCTGAGAAACTACCATATTGATCTCCAAAATGGTTGTTCAGGAGTGTTCCCCTTAATCCATATCATCTCCAGCATAATCTGTCATCAGTGTTTTGGTCATCAGCATAAGCTGTCATCAGCTCATGGATAGGTTGTATTAACAAGTAAAAATGGCAATCTTACCAAAAGCAATCTATAGATTCAATGCAGTCCCTATCAAATTCCCAACACAATACTTCACAGACCTCAAAATATACTCAACTTCATATGTAAAAACAAAAGTACCCAGTATAGCTACAACAATCCTATACAATAAAGAAACTTCAGGAGTTATCAACATCCCTGACTTCAAGCTCTAATGTAGAGTTACAGTAGTGAAAACAGCTTGGTATCAGCAAAAAAGCAGACATGAGGATCAAATGGAATTGAATTGAAGATGCTGACATAAACCCACATGCCTATCATCTGATTTTTGACCAAGAAGCCAAAATTATATAATGGAAAAGAGAAAGCATATTCAACAAATCTAGTATAACTGGATGTCAACATGTAGAATAATACAAATAGATCCATATCTATAGCTTTCACAAAACTTAAGTCCAAGTGGATCAAAGACCTCAACATAAATCCAATTCCACTTAACCTGATAGAACAGAAGGTAGGAAGTACCTTGAATGCATTGTTACAGGAGATGACTTCCTACTTCCTACTTCTTGAATATAACACCTTTATCATAGATGCTGAGATTTACAATTAATAAATGGGACCTCTTGAAACTGAAAAGTTTATGTAAGTCAAAGGACATGATAAATAAGGCAAAACAGCAATCAATGTACAGAGGACCGATTTCAAAATATATAAAAAACTAATAAAACTAGGCATCAAAACACCAATTAATCCCATTTAAAAATGGGGCATAGGGATGGTAATGCCTCCGGAAGTGCTTTTATTGTATAGGATTGTTTTGGCTATCCTGGGTTTTTTTTTTTCCATATAAAGTTGATTATTGTTCTCTCAAGGTCTGTGAAGAATTTTCCTTGGGCAGCAGAGAAGGTACCTGAACTGGCCTTGTCCCATAGTCACACTGATGAATATCTTGAATATCACCATAGAAATTTCATCTGATGGATGGAGATAGAGACAGAGATCCACAGCCACATCAGAGCAATGGACTGAGCTCCCAGGGTCCAGTTGAAGAGCAGAAGGAGGGAGAAGATGAGCAAGGAATTCAGGACCCCGAGGGGTTGGTCCACCCACTGAGACAGTGTGCCTGATCTAATGGGAGCTCACCAAATCCATCTGGACCAGGACTGAAGGAGCATGTGATCAAACCGGACTCTAAATGTGTCTGCCAATGGAGATGGACTGAGAAGCCATTGATAATAGCACTGGGACCTGTCTCTTCTGCATGTATTGGCTTTTTGGGACCCTAGTTTACTTGGATGCACACCTTCCTAGGCTGGGATGGAGGGGGGAGGGCCTTGGACTTCCCACAGGGCAGGGTACCCTGCCCTCTCTTAAGGATGGAGGGGGACAGAGGAGGGTTATTGGGGGAGCAGGAGGGGAATGAGAGAAGTGGAGGAAGTGTAAATTTTTGAATGGAAAAATAAAAAATAAAAATAAAAAAAAATGGGGCATAGATCTAAACATAGAATTCTCAACAGAAGAAACTCAAATGGCCAAAAGACATTGAAAGAATTGCTCAACATGCTTAGTCATCAGGGAAATGCAAATCAAAATAAGTATGAGATACCATGTTACTCCTGTCAGAATGACTAAGATCATATCTCTTTTTTAATTCCTCATTTATTAATTACTAATTATGACACCAGATTAAATGTGTAACATTTACATGTCACACATGCATTGCTTGTTTAACATCATGATTCTTTATGCAGGCTCTTCAAAGTGAAAAGACATTTAGAGGTCACTAGATATTTTGGGCTTGAGTCATAAATTGTTTAAAAATAATTTGAATATAGCAAGATCAAAGAGGCTGATTTGGTTGTTGTGTCAACATTCTCCTGTCCTTTTACTTTCTTTTTCTATTATTTCAGCTCAGTTATCTTGACTACAATTGTGCTGAACCAATTTTCTGTAGTTTCTTTCACTCAGTGCAAATTAATATAAGAGAAATTACAATGAAAATGGGTAAATGCTTATGATGCCAAGAGTATATATTTTAAAGATTCAGTGAATAATACTACATTTCATCTTTTTCAAGTGGGGTAGAAAGATAAATTGGAATTTCCAGGGAGATCTTTGATTTAGCTCCATCAACATAAACATTATGCTTAGCTCAATCAAGATTCTAAGGGCAATTCATCTAAGGTTAATTGTGTTATCGACATTATTATTTTCTATGAAGTAGCGTTTATCTTACAAAGAAGATGTAACATTTCTACATGAAAGTGCATAGAGAACACTGATTTTGATTAGTCATTTTGTCTTTAAAGACTGATGACTGATCTATCACCCAAACTTCTGATTTATGGTTTTGGTGCAAATTCACATTTACATGCGAGTATCTTATCTTGATCAGATGGTGTTATAATGTCTTCATTCTGTTTTAGAAACTACCTGCTTTAAAATTTATAGTTTCTAAATAAAAAATAACACACAAATATATAATAAAACTGTAATTGTGTTCTGTGTTAATATAAAGGGTTATTAACTGAACACTCACCTATTCATTCTTTGCTAATTCTTGGTCTTAACTAAAAGACTTCTTTTACTTTGATGGGCTGTAGTGGTTTGAAAGAAAACAATCCCAAAGGGAGTGGCACTAAAGGGAGATGTGGCCTTGTAGGAGTAGGAAGTGTGTCACTGGTTAGGTGGGCTTTGAGGTCTCATACTCAAGACATACCCAGTGTGATAGGCCACTTCCTGTTACCTGCAAGATGCAGGTCTCTCACATGCTTTTCCAGCACCATCTCTGCGGGCATGTAGCCATATTCTACCATAAGGATAATGGACTAAGCCTCTGAAACTGTAAATGAGTCACCCCAATTAAATGATTTCTCTTATAAGAGTTGCTGTGGTTGTGGTGTCTCTTCATGGCAATAGAAATCCTAACTAAAAATGCTCAAAATAAATGGGAATCAAAAATTGTACTTAATATGCTATTTTTTAGTCAGATTAGAACTAATAGAAATTTGCCAGATTTTATTGTTGTGTGTTTATTGTACATAATAATGAGATTGATTATGATACTGTCATGTATGTGTGCAACATACCTTGTCATATTGAGCCACCCATTATTGTCTCTTATCAACCTCTTAAGTTGTTGTTTTCCAAATAACTTGATTTTTACTTGCAACTATTTCATTCCTGAATTCTGCATTTGCTAGCAAATATGAAATAATTTGTCTCTTTAAATCTATCTTATTTCCCTTACAAAAAGGTTCATCATCAATACTCTAAATTTTCCTGAAAATAGCATGGTTTTATTCTTCTTTAGAGATGAATTACACTCTACTGTATATTTCTATTACCTTTTGTTTTTTCAGCCATTAATGGACATGCAGGCTGATACCAGGTTGTCTAGTGTGGATATTGTCAAAGTAAACATGGCTATGCAGGTAACTATTATATGATGAATTTTATTCTTTCAGATAAACACACCGAGCAATGATGTAGTTGAATTATATAAAATACATATTTTTAACTTTTTTTGAGGAGCCGTCATACAGATTTTGATAGTGACTATATTAGTTTATATTCCCCCAGTAGTATGTTTACAAAGGTTCCTTTCTTTTTTTCTTTTCTTTTTTTTATTTTTATTTTTCCATTCAAAAATTTACACTTCCTCCCTTCTCCCATTCCCCTCCCACTCCCCCACTAATCCTCCTCCCTCCCCCTCTATCCTTAAGAGAGGGTAGGGTACCCTGCCCTGTGGGAAGTCCAAGGCCCTCCCCCTCCATCCCTGCCTAGAAAGGTGTGCACCCAAAGAGACTAGGAACCCAAAAAGCCAATACATGCATAAGAGACAAGTCCCAGTACCATTATTGATGGCTTCTCAGTCCGCCCCCATTGGTAGCCACATTCAGAGAGTCTGGTTTGATCACATGCTCGTTCAGTCCCAGTCCAGCTGGATTTGGTGAGCTCTCATTAGATCAGGCACACTGTCTCAGTGGGTGGACCAACCCCCTCGGGGGCCTGAATTCCTTGCTCATCTTCTCCCTTCTTCTGCTCTTCAACTGGAACTTGGGAACTCAGTCCATTGCTCTGATGTGGCTATGGGTCTCTGTCTCTCTATCTCCATCCATCGGACGAAATTTCTATGGATGTGATCAAGATATTCATCAGTGTGACTATGGGACAAGGCCACTTCAGGCACCCTCTCCTCTGCTGCCCAAGGACCTGGCTGGGGACATCCCTGTGGACATCTGGGATCTCCTCTAGAGCCAAGTCTCTTGCCACCCCTAAAATGGCTCCCTTAATGTAGGTATCTTCTTCCCTTCTCCTATATCTGCCCTACCTCCATCTCTACCCTCCTACTCCCCAGAGTTCTCTCCAGTCCTTCCCTTCTCCTTTCTCCTTCCCCCTCTCCCTTTCCCCCATCCCAACCCCCACCCATAGACCCACCCCCGTGCTCCCAACTTTTGCCCGGTGATCTTGTTTGTTTCCAAATTCCAGGAGGATCTATATATGTTTTTCTTTGAGTTCAACTTGCTATTTGGCTTCTCTAGGCTTGTTAACTATAGGCTTAATGTCCTTTGTTTATGGCTAGAGTCCACTAATGAGTACTAACCATATTCATCTTTTTGGGTCTGGGTTATCTCACTAAGGATAATGTTTTCTATTTTCATCCATTTGCATGCAAAATTCAAGATGTCATTGTTTTTTTACCGCTGAGTAGTACTCTAATATGTATATATTCCACACTTTCTTTATCCATTCTTCCATTAAGCGGCACCTGGGTTGTTTCCTGGTTCTGGCTATTACAAATAATGCTGCTATGAACATAGTTGAAATGCTTTTGTAGTATGATTGGGCATCATTTGAGTATATTCCCAAGAATGGTATTGCTGGATCCTGAGGTAGGTTGATTCCCAATTTCCTGAGAAACCGCCACACTGATTTCCAAAGTGGTTGCACAAGTTTGCATTCCTACCAGCAATGGATGAGAGTTCCCCTTACTCCACATCCTCTCCAGCATAGGCTATCATTGGTGTTTTTGATTTTAGCCATTCTGACAGGTGTAACATGGTATCTCAAAGTTGTTTTGATTTGCATTTCCCTGATGGCTAAGGAAGTTGAACATGACCTTAAGTATCTTTTGGCCATTCGAACTTCTTCTGTTGAGAATTCTCTGTTCAGATCATTACTCCATTTTTTAATTGGGGTATTTAGAATTTTAATGTCTAGTTTCTTCAGTTCTTTATATATTTTGGAAGTCAGACCTTTGTCTGATGTGGGGTTGGTGAAGATCTTCTCCCATTCAGTAGGGTGCCTTTTTGTCTTAATGACTGTGTCCTTTGCTTTACAGAAGCTTCTCAGTTTCAGGAGGTCCCATTTATTCATTGTTGCTCTTATTGTCTGTGCCACTGGGGTTATACATAGGAAGTGGTCTCTTGTGCCCATGTGTTGCAGACTACTTCCCACTTTCTCTTCTATCAGGTTCAGTGTGGTCAAATATATATTGAGGGTTTAATCCATTTGAACTTTATTTTTGTGCATGGTGATAGATAAGGATCTATTTTGATTCTCCTACAGGTTGACATCCAGTTATGCCAGCACCATTTCTTAAAGATGCTTTCTTTCTTCCATTGTATAATTTTAGCTTCTTTGTCAAATATGAGGTGTTCATAGCTCTGTGGATTAATATCCAGATCTTCGATTCTGTTTCATTGGTCAACATTTCTGATTTTGTGCCAATACCAAGCTTTTTTCATTACTGTAGCTCTGTAATAGAGTTTGAAGTTAGGGATGGTAATGCCTCCTGAAGTTCCTTTATTGTATAGGATTGTTTTGGCTATCCTGAGCTTTTTTGTTTGTTTGTTTTTGTTTTTTTTTGCTTTAGTAGTTTATTTTTTTTAATTTTTTTCTCCACATTTAATTTTTTATTATTGCATTATAAGTAGTACCATTCAAAATTTCCACCTCCTCCGCTCCTCCCATTTCCCTCCCACTTCCCCACTCCCCCTCCCCTTTTCCCCTCCAGTCCTAAGAGAGGGCAGGTTACCCTGCCCTGTGGGAAGCCCAAGGCCCTCTCGCCTCCATCCAGGCCTAGGAAGGTGTGAATCCAAACTGACTAGGATCCCAAAAGCCAGTACATGCAGTAGAATCAAATCCTAGTGCCATTATCATTGGCTTCTCAGTCAGTCCCTATTGTCAGTCATATTCAGAGAGTCTGTTTCAATCACGTGCTCGTTCAGTCCCAGTCCAGCTGGCCTTGGTGAGCTC
>PVIU01018184.1:0-39401 GCA_004026605.1 Ondatra zibethicus
GAGATATATCTGAGTTCACAACAATATGCTGTTTCACTAAGTAAAACAAAATGATTAAGTAGCTGTGGTAGAAGCAAGCAAAAGTGCCGAGGATGCATGTATTAGTGGGTGTGCCATTCTTCAGGGTAGCTTCCTCCCTTTTATTGAAAAAAGATTGTTTTCTCACATAGTATACCCTAATTATGGTTTCCCCTCCCTGTACTCTTCCCAGTTCCTCATCCCCCTCTCTCTCATCTAGATACAGTACCTTTATAATACTAAATATAACAACATAAGAAAGGGTTTCAAGAATAGAAAGTAAATCAAATTTCAAATATTTATAATGTTTTTAATTTACATAACATCAAACACAGATGTCAACATTTAATTATTTTATTTTAATTACATATAGATATATGTAAGGTAATTAGTGTGTCTGAATGACATACTATAAAAGCAAGGGCAAGATAAGACCCCAAATATTTCACAGACAGAAACTACACAGAGAATTATGAATTAGGAAATATTAATTGGTTATCTTACAAATATAAGTGAGGCCTCCTAAATATAACTAACTAAAAATAAGTTATAAAAATATATTACAAATTCCATAATTCTGCTTTTAAACTGGCAAACAATCTATATGAGTTCATACATGACTATAACTCTTACAGACAAATATATCCTGACTCAAATCAATAAACGGTATAAATGTTTCTACTGAACAAGAGAGTGAGACAGGGCATGGAGGACTTTCAGTGTGTGCTAAAGTAAAATGGGCATTACACAATGAGCATTATACAGTATATAGAAGATAAATCAATAACATTGCTAGAAGTTAGAACAGGAGAGAAAAGCAATTTCTCAGTGTTATATATTAAGATGATCACTGCTAAACTTCTGTCTCTAATGAGGATTTAATTAAAACACAAGAAAAATTCCAAATAAAATCTGTCTTGTCTGGGCATCTGCTTCACTTCATTCGGTCTGAGGATGTTTGCTAGCTTTTCTGGGAGAATAAAAGGTGGAGCACATGAAAGACCACAAGCAGTTCAAAAATCTAACCAAGGCAAGGCAGATTAGCAGCACGCAGAAAGCAATTCATGATTTGTTATTTAATTGAAGACATGAGGGCTATGAGCACAGATGTTCTATTGAAGGATCTCTGCAGATTTCATAACAACAATGCATTTAAACAATAAGTCTAGGTCATAGATCTTGGGATGGCAATAAAGATGCTGTCATTATTGGAGCATAAAGGAAGGAAGATATATTCTCCTCAGAGGAGTAGAAAAAGCTTTTGGAAGGAGTTAGTGTTTGAGCACGGTGTTGATTTTGTATGCTTGGAGACAGCAGAGAAGGCTTTCTTGTCTGAGGACCTCCTATTCAGACTGAGAGGACACACAATTCAACACACAGGGAAGAGCCTGCTGCTGAACTAGTAGATGTGAAGGGGGTGAGTCAAATATTTAACTGGGAAGGGAAGCTGGACTCAACCCTGCAGGAGTATGAGTCCAGTTTCATGCGAAGCAACTGCAGTTCTTCACAGAGGGTATTGACATTACCAGAGCTGAACACCTGCAAACCTTTGAGTCACGGTCATGAAGCAGTTTTCACTATGGCGCCAGATACCCTATCAAAAAATATTTTATGTACAGTAGAAGTTAGCCACATGAATGAAAATGGAAGCATTTAAATAATCAAGGTTTGAATACAAAATAATCTCGCTGAGCCTTTAGAGATGGCAAGGGATCATGGAAGAGGTAACCTCATCTGACAATTTGATAGAGCAAGGTCCAACAGATACAGGGGGAGTGCTTGCTAGTTCTGACTCAAGCAGTCATGGGAAATCCCTACGATTAAACCATGCCGCAGAAGTGTCTTAGTTTTATTTTAGGTAATCATTAAAATTAAAGAATCTCTTGCTATGTATAAAACTCGGAGACAGGATTACATGAGAAGGCAGTGAATGATCGCATTCCTTAAGCATTTGTACTGTTTCCTCTAGTTGAAGGTAAGGGGTTTCTGAGTCTGTCAATACAAGCCTTCAGTGGCAGTTTCTGCAGAATGCCCTTTGGTTTGTCTCTTCCTGCAGCCCCTGTTTCCTGAATTCTAATAAAGGTTGGGGGCTTCACATCAAATGCATATGTTTCTGTATTCTCCAGAAACATTCCTAAATCTTAACTCTAAATACTTAAGTTGATAACAACTGATAAAAAAAAAAGAGGACAGTTTAGTTATCTTGGTGCTTTTATAGTAATAAAAATTATACCAGACTTTTTTTTGACAGGAAACAAACAGAAATATAACCCCTTTCTAGAGTGCAACCAAATCGGAAGGAAAGTTCTCATCATTTGCAATGCAAAATGTGCCCAAGGAGAGAAAAAAATACTTGTTTCTACTAGAAATTCAACCTCCACAATATACATTTAAATAACCGCATTCGCTGGTATTCAGTCTCTGAAATATCCATTTAGACAGCTTCTGGCTGAGACCTTTTGGATTTTAAAATAGTTCTGTTTTCAGTGTCAAATATTTGGTGTCCATCAGCTGCACTAAAGGAAAAAAAAAGGTTGGG
Organism: Ondatra zibethicus; assembly: GCA_004026605.1. Taxonomy (NCBI): domain Eukaryota; kingdom Metazoa; phylum Chordata; class Mammalia; order Rodentia; family Cricetidae; genus Ondatra; species Ondatra zibethicus. Next base: position 2,558 of record PVIU01018184.1, read on the forward strand.
CAACACTGTGTCTTTTGAGATATAGTAACATGACAGAAGGTGACAAATGGGAGAATATGTCACGGTGAAGCATGATATATTACAGCACAGTGATGTGCTGATACACAAAGAATACATAATATGCATCCTTCTTTTTATTTGCTGCTATTGCAGAGGAGATTATTCTTATAGATTAAAGGACTACTGTCACTTCTTAGGTAACAGAGTAAATATATTTTACTACATTAATATTTCCGTAGAAGGCTGTCATGTGCTTTTTCTCTACTTCCTTTCTAATAACTTCAGATTAGACAAAGAAGCATCGTAAATAGAATACTGTTTCCTATTCTGTTGACTGGCTTATCCAGAGGTCACACAACATCATAAGTCTGAATTCCAAAACACAACCATGGAAAAAGTTTAATGTCACGGTCAACATGCATATGATTGAATAAGAAGTATAGATTTAAACACAGTTGGTATTTTATGATTACTTTAGAATCTTATATGGTAAAATAAAATGATGAATAAAACTTCCTAATTTATATTTAAAAATCATTTTCTCATTACATTTTTAAAGGAATTTTATTTTTGTAGGACTACTATAAGGTTAATGCACCTGCCTGTTATTATTTTTCTAAATATTAGCAACAAATATTATTGAAAATACCCATTATGAATGGCACACTATCAACTTTTTAATCTGTTACTAAGACTCCTTGGACTTCTACTTCCCAGAGAGGTGTGAACTTTTTGATAACGTTCTTGAAGACAGAGAAAAGTCAGGCTTGTGATTGGAGCATTCGTGCTCCTGATATATACTAATACCAAAATACCAAGCAGAGTGTCTGCATGAGAAACATTAATACTACCCAGAAAGGGAATGGTTTCTTATTAATAGTTTTGTTAGGATGCTTTTCTTTCATTTAATTATAACCCCCAAATCTCTTCTTTCCTGTAATTAGGAAGGGAAAGAATTCCATATGATTAATTTGAATACTATTCTCTCATAAGTACTTATGTGTCTTAAATAAAAAAGAAATTTTATATATAAAAGACTCAAAAGTAATTTTATGTCACACTAAAGGAATTCAGTCCTGAGAGTTCCTCTATCCTGCTTTCTTCACACATGGAAAGCTATATACCTGAAATTGTCCTTACCAATTTATATACATTCTGTAGTACAATTTATAGAACCTGATTTTATTTTCACATGCCCAAAAATACAATTTACTCATTCATGAAGCAAGAACGTGAGTGACTGATCACATATCCTGATGAGTAAAATGCAGAAACAAAGGGGGTGTAGACGTAGCACAGTGCAAAGCATTTGTTTAGTATGTACAGAGCATTGCCTTGATCCTGAAAACCACAGAATATCTGTGCTTCATATTTTGGTCTCTCCCTTATCCATTTCTGCCACTCTAGATCCCACTAAATAGAACCTATGGGCAAATAACTCACAATTTGCTAAAATGCATAGTGTTTCTATGAACCATAGAAATACAATTTTTAATTTAATAAGCTTTGATAATATAAACATTATATTGAGTGTAAAATGAAACATTTTGAATTTGATAAATAAGATTTTAAAACTTTTCAGATTAAAGGTTCACATTTGTAATAGAAAATATTTAGCTATAGAAAGTATTTATTTCTTTTTTGTGGTGCTGGGATCAAATATAAGAACCTGTGTGTACCAGGCAACCACCCCCTGGAGCTGCTCATCCCCCCCAACCCTAGAAAATATTCTTGAGTCCAAAATGCCATTCTGCTGAGGTAGAAGACATAAAAGCTCGAAATCTACAGCATGCTGCATTTTGTAGGCAGGAATGGCACTTCATTTTATATATGCTCTCTTATAAATGCCATTTTTTTTCTAACAGAGGCCTAGAAGAAAGGGTTTTCTTAAAATACAAGAACAGAAACTACTTCAAATCTATTAAACACCTGGGATTGATAGAATTAATTAGTTGTGATGTCTATATCACACAACTAAACCTGTAAAATCTTAAGGACAAAATATACAGAGAATAAATTTTATAGAAAATGTATCTTCTTATCTCATGGAATGTTAATGTTTCCAGTGTTTCTTTAAAAAGCAAAAGTAGTTATTATTCAATTTATAGATATGTGTGTATGTACACATCACGCACACTGAACTTACACTAAACCTTATTTATTAAAACAGTAGAGTCTCAAAAATGTAGGTTTGTAATGGGTGAAAACTATGTGGCAAGGCTGACGTATTTGATACAGCCTTTAAAAGCATATTTTGAACTCAATTCCCATGACCCAAACCAGATGGTACATAACTGCCTGTGACTCCAATTCCAGGGTATCCCACATGCCTTTCTGGCTCTGAGGAACTCTGCCTGCATTTGGTACACACACACACACATTTCAGCACATATATACACGCACATAAATTTTAAAGAAGTTCTTTAAAAAAAGAAATCTATATGAAAAAAATGTATTGTGGGATACCTTTAATGTATCTTTCTTGCCTTCTGAGTAACTATGTTTATGCCCATAGTTAGGTGTTTCTGTCAGCTTTGGTCAGATAAGCATTTTTTTTTATAGTTACCAGTGGTAAATACAGGAATTATAATGTGTTACTGGGAGAGAGGGGGCCGCTTGTTCTTCCCAGCCGCTAACTTACACCCAAAATTATCACACAGAAACTGTATTAATTAAATCATTTTTTTGGCCCATTAGCTCTAGATTCTTATTGGCTAACTCTTATATCTTAATTTAATCCTTTCTATTAATCTGTATATCGCCACGTAGCAGTGGCTTACTGGCAAATATTTGGCATGTCTGTCTCTAGTGGCTCCATGGCTTCTCTCTGACTCCACTCTTTTTTATCCCAGCATTCAGTTTAGTCTTTTCCATCTACCTAAGTTCTACCCTATGAGGCCAAGGCAGTTTTCTTTATTCATTAACCAATAAAAGCTACACATAGACAGAAGGACATCCTATACCAATAACTGGCAAAAGTGCTAAGAACAACTGACTGTTAAATTTTCAACCATAATGGGATGTTTTTACCACCCCACCATATCAGAAGTTAAAAGAAAGTGTGAGAGCCAGGAAAAGGAAGCCAGAGGAGTGACAAGGACTCCTAAGCATGGCACAGCTCTGGTACATTGAATACACAGAAGCTATAATTAAACTGTACCAAATCTGCCCAAGCCTGGCCCTGTCAATATCCTGTCATTTAAAGGGGGAAGCACTTATGCTGCTCTAACTGTTTCTGGACATTTCTGAGCTTTAATGGTGGATGGAACTAGACAGACATTTTCTTCATTAGTGTGACTGCTTGTGTACTATAAACAACCCCAACAAAACTCACCGGGACACAGGCACACATGCTCACACAATGATATCAGGAGAGAATCTAGTTGGGGAGAAAAGGAATCATTGAAACAAGAAAATGTAATAAAATGAATATGATTAAAATACATTATATACACATATGAAAAATACAACAATGAAACCCTTTATTACATGTAACTATAACATGCCAATAAAAATATTTTTAAAAGAAGTATCTTTGTATAATTTGAGTATATGGATCATTGTGAGTTAAAGAAGCCTGTTATCTTAACAGTTGTGAGCACTCTAAATTTTGATCTTATGTTTGACAATTTTAAACACCTCAGAAAGCCAGTATATATTAGAGTTCTTCTTTGTTTTGTTTTGTTTCTTAATTTCTTTTCTTTTCTTGTATAGATAGGATCAACATAATAAAAATGGCAAATCTACCAAAGAAATGCAATCTATAGATTCAATGTAATTCCCATCAAAATTACAACACAATTCTTTACAGACTTTGAAAGAACAATATTCACTTTAGTGTGATGGTTTTTGTTTTGTCTTATTATATTTTATTTTTGTTATACTTTGCTGTTATCTCTTAGAGATCTGTTCTTTTCTAAGGAGAGACAGAACAGAACTGGAGCAAAATAGAAGTAAGAAGGTAATCTATTTTTAATAAAAGGTGAGGGGATGAGAAAAGATAGTCCCTGACAGGAGTGCCCAACAGCTTGGGTTCTAGCTGATTCCAAGTGTCTTCAATTTGACAACCAAGATTAGCCATAGCAACATCAAAAATATGTAAGATCAAATTCTGGATGACCTGGGTCAGAAGGGAACCAGGAATTCTGTCACCAAGAGCAGAAACTAAATAAGCATAGAGGATACCCAGTATCTCAGCAGAATGTTTGGATACAATTTAATATGACTAACTTTTTTTTTTACATTTACCTAAATATTTAGTAACATTGAAGAGAAATTGCAAATTTTTTTGTTTTGTTTTTTCTCTTTTGCCCCACACTTCCAGTCTATACTTAAGTTCAACTTTAATAGTGGAACAAAATGTGTTTATTCAATAGCTTTAGAGAAGGCAGAGAAAAGGAAGTTTTACTTGGAGATTTTGCTGATGTTTATAATTAATAAGTTAGACTACCTTAAACTGGAGCAAGAACAACATAGGCAGTATTACTCTATTGCACTTCTTTTAGATGAGTGTAATAGTTATAGACAACCTAAAGAGTAATTAAAATGTAGAACAATAATTTGTAAAACAAATGAGCTTCATTAATTAACTTTGATTTTAAATAACTTATGTTTTTATTTTAAGCAATTTGTTATTATTGTTAATTATTAATAATGATCACTATAATCACCATCATCATTATTATTATTGTATTTATACACAATGACACACAACACATGTAAGTCAGAGGATAATTATGCAGAGTTGGTTTTCTCCTACACACACACATACATATTCCGAAGATTGTAATACTTTGAGACAACTGTCTTTGCTCCCTGAGGCATCTCAATAGTGCCAGCAATGGTTTAAACAATCAAATGGTTAAACAACCAAATTTTTGAAAGTAGAGAGCTGACTCCTCTTTCTGTAAGTTGGCATGTGTTTGGTATACCTCTGTTTGATGGCAAAAAAAATCTTTAGTAACTTTTTGATGCTGTTGTTCATTTGTTGTTTGAGACAGAGTTTCTCTGTATATCCCTGGCTGTCACAGAACTAGCTGTGTATACCATGCTGTCCCAGAACTAGTTCTTATAACTTAACTCATAGAGATCCACCTGCCGCTGCCTTTTAAGTGCTGGAATTAAACGCATGCACCTCCACCACCTGGCAATTTTTTAATTACTATATATCATTTCTCCCTTTCTTACTCCCTCTAACTCCCAATGTAACTTCCCTTCTGCTTTCTTTTTCAAATGTGTAGCTCTGACATATTTTTCTTCACTTTTCGTTACACATATGCTCACGTCCATACACACACACACACACACACACACACACACACACACACACACACACTATGTAATATTATTTGTATTTATACAATTTCAGAACTGACAATTTGGTATTGGATAACCATGGAAATTACTTTTTTTTCCTCTTAGCATTTTTTATTTGGCATTGTCTAGACTTATGGTCTCATGGGATTTCCTCTTCCATGTTAGCATGTCTGTTGAGACTGTCCTTCTTCAGGTCTTATTGAGTCAGACATTTTGTTTGGATTTTATGGAATGTTGTTTTAAATGTTTAGATAGGATCTACAAATAATTGAATGCATAACTTTGTAATTTATATGGTGTCATAATCCATAAACTATGGAGGTGAAAGCTATTGTAGACAGTGTTTTCCTATGCCTCTTAAGTTGAAGAGAAATATGGACTTCTGTTATAATGGTTTTGAACATATTAAAGAAACCTCCTTTAGACACGATTCTGGTCATACCATTATCCTTAGCTGACACACTGATTACTAACTACAATAAATGATTTGTAACTTCTAGGAATTTTAGGGAACACTTTCAACATATTTATGACTCACTTTCTGAGACAGAAGGAGATGTGGATACAGAACTCAGATTTTGAGGGTTTCATGCTGATCATTGCAAAGGTAGCCTCGCAGGTACTTAACTTGATGGTCACTAACTACACTGAGAGAAACAATTAATAAATGGGACCTCCTGAAACTGAGAAGCTTCTGTAAAGAAAAGGACATGTTCAACAAGACAAAACAGCAACCTACAGAATGGGAAAAGATCTTCACCAATCCCACATCAGTCAGAGGGCTAATCTCCAAAGTATACAAAGAACTCAAAAAAATTGGTCATCAAAAAAAACCAAATAATTCAGTAAAAAATGGGGTACAGACCTAAACTGAGGAGTCCCAACAGAGGAACCTAAAATGGCTGAAAGACACTTAAGGAAATGCTCAACACCCTTATCTCATCCTACATGAAAACAATATGACAATATACGTCAAACACGTTTTCATATGTCTAATTTAAATACTATCATAATACTAACAGATGATGGTGTGTTGCTTTCTTATTCTTTGTCTAAACTAGCCATGAATAAGCAGGCAGGTAGACCGAAGGTTTTATCTTTATGAAACAAATAAACTTGGCATTTGAATTTCTAATAAATATATAGCTTCTCAGTCATAAGACACCACAGTTCTGCCATCTTACTACTGTGATTCCATGTAGAACAAAGTTATTGGACTCTCTGTGAGATTCTGTGCTTTCAGGTCCTGCATTTTACCTGTGAACTTCTAAAGCAGAAATTTTCGAGACAGAAATATAGGAAATATACATTTCATGGGAGGTGGAAAATTAATTTAGACTTGGTGCATTCATAATTTGCTATTACTAGGTGGAATACAATTCTTTTTATTGTTTTGTTTAATGAGACAGGAACTCAGTATTTGACCATGTCTGACATAAAACTCAATATAGACCAAGCCGATCTGGAACTCACAGAAACCAGCCTGTCTTTGTCCCCTGATTATGTGAATTAAAGGCATATGTCATTGATCCAGGCTACATGTTGAAATTTAAAATAAAATATCTTACGTACCTGCTTTTACATTGAAAATTGAAAGTTGGAAATGTCATTAGCCTCAATCATATTATATACAGGTATAATATAAACCTTTGTTAGAATTGATATTGATGATTATTAAAAGTGAGTAAGACTTTTTTTGGCTTTCATTTTGAGAAAAGGTCTAATTGTGTAGCTCAGGTTTAGCTCATTAGGTCGCTCAAATACCTCCAAACTCTAAATTCTCATGCTTGGGTCTTTCAAATGGGGATCACAGGTATATACCTCCATTTCTTCAAAGTAGTACTTAAATTATTTCTTTCTTAGCACCTTTATTTCTTCTTTTGATATCTCTATGTTCTGATCCATAATCTTTTTAATTATACCTTTTATTGTTTGAAATTATAATATAATTACATCATTTCTCCCTTCTGTTTATTCCCATCAAACCTCCCAAAATACCTCTGCTTCCTCTTTAAAATCCTTGGATCTTTTTTTGATTGTTGTAACATGCACATATATATTTATGTATATTTATAAATCCATAAGTAAAGCCTGTCTAATATACATAAATTTAATTGTATATATATTCCCAGGGCTGAGCACTTAGTACCAGATAACTAACTGTTGTATTCTTCCCTGTGGAAAACTATTTCTCCTGTTCTTAATATTCCTAAGTTGCCATTCCTTAGTTCTTTGTGTCGATTGAGACATCCTGGAATATTCCTATGCATGTTAATATGTCTATTGTACTTCAGACACAGTGCCCAGACATTGTTGGCCTGAACTAGAATTACCATGAAAGCCTCCTCTCTAAGAACTACCTTTCATGGTACCAGAAGGAATAATCATGTAAACATCTTAAGGGGAAAGCATTCAGCAGTTCTCCACAGCTATTAGTTCTATGACCAACAAGGATCAGCACAGTACAATAACCCTATGAGTGCACCAATGGCATCATGCCTTACGGTAACCATCAGCTCTCTAATTGGATTCAAGAGCTATTTAACAAGAGAGAAAACATGCCTAGTACTGGAAATCTAGCCCACAACCAAGGGCTAGTTGAGCCAAGGATCTTGGAGTAAAACCTACAATCACCACTATAGTAAACCAGCACAATCTCCAACTACGTTATAAATATTTGTCCTTTACCTACTGATAAGTGTAGCTCTCTCCCCTTATTAAGTAAACTCCACTTTGCAACTGATGGAAACTATTACAGAAAATCACAACTGTTTTAAGTTTATATATATTGGTCTGATTTCTTTCTTTTATTTCTTAACACTCAGATTTCCCAGAACTTTTTGTTGAGGACATTATCTTTTAATCCAGTTTATTATTTTAAAATGTTTGGCATTATTGAAATATAACTATAGACTTATGTATCTATATTTGGCTTTTCTATTTTATTTCATTTGTTACATGTCTCTTTTTTGCAGTGTCATATTGCTTTTAATAATATGGCCTCTGCAATGTAGCTTGAGATCTGGAATGAGAATATCTTGATCATTTTCTTTTTATCCAGAGTTGCTTTGACTATTTGCAGTCTTTTGTGGTTCTAATTAATTTGGGGATATTTTTTCTATTTGTGTGAGAAATGAGTTTTATTGAGATTTGACTGATAGACTGATAGATTCAGATCTAGTAGATAGATATGGGTAGAATGAGAATTTTCAGAATATTAATTCTACCAATCCATGAGCATGGCATATCCTTACATTTTTTAGTCTCTTTCTTTCTTCAGAGATGAAAAATTTTCGCTGTAGCACAGTTTTACCTCCTTTGTTAGGCTTCTATCTAGATGGTTTATATACCTTTAAAGATGTTGTGGAGAGGGGTTAGTCAATCATGTTTCTAAACATGCTTCTTGTTACAGAAAAGCTATCGATTTCCGTAAGCTGGTTCTATATCCTGCAACTTTACTGAAATTGATGATAGTTTGTAGAAGTTTTCTGGTAGAACTTTTGAGGTATCTTTTGCATAATATCTTATCATCTATAAATAGGAGTATTTTGAACTATTTTTCCATTAGTGTTTGTATTTCTATGGGGTTTTTTTGTTATCTCATTGATCCAACAAGTGCTATAAGTACTATACTATAAAGCAAAGTGAGGGCTGTAGATTGTAGTGATTTGGTACTGATGTTAATGGAATGAACTCCAGTTGTACTCTGTTTAGGATAATGCTCACTGTGGGTTGGTTACATATGGCCTTCATTACATTGAGCTGGGTTCCTTTCAGTCCTACTCCAGCTACCAATTTTATCATGAAGGCTTACTGAATTTTGTTAAAGGCCTTTTCTGCATCTGCTGAAATGATCATGTGATTTTAAGTCAATTTATGTTATTTATCGTTTTATTGATTTCTTTATATTGAGCCATCCTGCATCCTTGAGATTAAGTGAATTTGCTCATTTATAAACAAGTTTCTATATCATTTTCTTATTTTTTTCTTTATTTTAATTTTTTTTAAGACAGGGTGTCTCTGTGTAGCCGTGACTATACTGAAACTCAATCTGCACACCATGCAGATTCACCTGCCGCTGCCTCCTAAATGTTAGGATTAAAGATGTGTACCATTTAACCAGTGGTTTTAAATATATTTTCTTAAAGTACATGGACATGTGGTTTTTATGTTTAGTTGTTGTATCTTAACCTGTTTTTAGTGGTAGAGTAACACTGACATCATAGATGTTTGGAAGTTGTTTTTTTTTCTCTTTTTGCCTTTTAAAAATAATTTGGGAAGTATTAGTTATATTCTTTGAATGTCTGGTATGGTTCTACTGTGAGTTTATCTGAGACAGGTCTTACTTCAGGTAGATTTTCTATTATAGATTTAATCTCCTCATTTACTATGGTATTTTTAGGTTGTTCATTTCTTCCTTGTTTAACTTAGTTTATGAATTGAGAAATTCATAGATTTCTTTATTTTTTACAACTTAATTGACTGCAGCCTTGCAAAGTATTCCTTTTTAATATTCTAAATTTCTTTGGTGTCTGTTACAATATTCCCGTTTCTTTCAGAATCTTTTTAATTTGGATCATCTCTTTTTATTTTTGATTAACTAATCTAGTTTGTCTCTCTAAGAATCAGCTTTTTATCTGTTGATACTCTGTATTACTTTTTATATGTTTTTATTTCTTTAATTTCTTCTAAAATATATATTAGTGTTTGCCATCAACTTGGCTTGGGTTTGTTTTGTTCATGTTTTTCCAAATTTTACTTGAACCATTATGTCATTTAATTTTGCTGTTTCTGATTGTTTATTGTTGTTGGTTAAAGCTATAAATTTCCCTCATAGAACTGCATTTAGTGTATCTTAGAGGTTTTGTTATAGCTTCATTTTTATTTACTTCCAGAAATACTTTTAATTATTTCCTGATTTATCTTTTTATTCATTCACTATTTGGTAGTAAGCTATTTAATCTTTCTGTTTGTTTTCTTACTAGATACTTGTTAGCTACCAGCTTTAAGTTTGGTTACATCATTGTCAAGTAGGACATCAAGCACTATTTTTGTTTTTCTAAATTTGTTCAGTTTGTTCAGGTTGTTTTGCATGTCAGGATGTATTCTATTCCAGAGAATCCTTCATGGGATCAAATCTTTGCTGTTTTGCTTCAATATTCTATAGATATCACTTATGTTCATTTTATATCAACTGTCATTTACTTCTGATGTGATTATTTTTTTTATTCAAATGACCTGTCAATATGAGAAGTCATACTGAAATCACCTACTATTTATTAATGGTTTGATATTAATATGTGCCCTTGATCCCACTATTATACATTTATAATGAAATTGGGCACATAAAATTTTAAATTAAAATTTGTGTGTGTGTCTGTGTATATATATATATTTGTGTGTGTGTAATCTATATATACATCATATGGCATTTATACTTTGCATTTATAATAAAATAGGGTACACAATAATTTTGCATATATATTTATATATGGTATATAGGACTATATATCATATGATGTTTATTCCTTACATTCATAATTTATAAGTTTATAAATTATAAATGTAAGGTATAAATGTCTGCTTGTTTAACAGTTTCCTTAATTACAATGCAGTATTCATTTTTATCACTTTATATTAATTTTAATTTCAACTTTATTTTGGCAGATATTAAGATAGTAATATCTGCTATCCCATTGAAACATTTTTTCCAACTTTTAGATTTAAGATTGTGTATATTTTTAGCACTAAGATGAATTTCTGAATTTGATTTCTTGACCCAATCAGCCATATTGGTTTTTTTATTGGCATATTGAAAGAATTTATTTATATTCTTCACCATCCTTGGCAATTATGGAAAGGCAAAGTAAAGCAACTTTGAGATTTCATCTCACCAAGACAGAATAAACAAGATCAACAAAGAAAACAACAAAAATTCTGGGGAGGATGTGGGGAAAAGTGAGCCCTCATGAAGTTATCCCTTGCACAAAAAGTGCTTCCTTTAAGAGCCATAGAGCATATAACAAAAATTCAGCACCAGGCTGTGTGTGTGAGTGTGTGTGTGTGTGTGTGTGTGTGTGTGTGTGTGTGTATGTGTGTGTGTGTATTCTAGTTGTTGTTCACCTAAGTCCAATAAAATCTGAAAATAATATAGATTTTTTTCTTTGCCATTGGTTGTCTCCCATAGGTTGAATTCTTGCTAAAAAAAAAAAAACCGTGGAAGGATGCAGAAATCAAAATCAGAGAGGAAAGAACTTGATTAGCTTTGAAGAGTGGAGATTATCTAAAACCTAAACAGGATTCTTCTTAAGACCAATATGGACAGACAAGAAAGGGAGGGTGGGAAAGGAGAATGGGCCAAGGTTTTGTCCAGAGGGATGTTCTGGATATGGAGGGAAGTTGGTCCAGAAGAAAAATCTGTGTTACTATAAAATAAGAGGAAACCTGGCTGTGTCTTTTCAGCTGTTTTTCTTTATCATGTCAGCCTTACTCACTGGAGAACATCCAAGAATTGCCATGCCTATATGCAATGCTTTAAATGAAGCCTTATTTTAGGTTCAGATTTCCTGGGCTGAGGATTTTTTAAGGAGGGGGAGGGAGAAAGAGAAAGAGAAAACACAATAAAAAACTATTAATCATTTTCTGTGCAATTTTAACATGACCATAACACACAGATTAAAAATGGAAACAAATTAGAGAAGCCACATGATACCAAAACACTTTATATTTTGAAAAGAATAATAAGCATGGTTTTCTACATGAAAAATCAGATATCAAATTTTCACATTAAGAATATTCATATTAAGGGTGTTATGGTTGTTTGAATCTACTTGGCTCCCACAACCACATAGGGAGTAACACTATTAGGAAGTATGGCTTTGTTGAAGTGTTGTGGTCTTGGAGGAAGCTTTGAGATTTTCTGTTCTCAGGGTACCAACCAGGGTCACAGTCCACTTTCTATTGCATGCAAGATGTAGGATTTCCAGCTACTATTCCAGTACCAACATTGTCTGCATGCCTCCATGCTCCCAGCCATGATGTTAGTGGACTGAACCTCTGATATTGTAAGCAAGCCACACCAATTAAACATTTTACTTCATAAGAATTTTGGTCATGGTGTCTCTTCACAGCAATAAGAACCCTAAGACAAGTGTTATATGACTTTATTATGTTTCATGGTCCCAATATAAGCTCATTAATGTGATCAGGACACTATGCTTAACTGGCCCTAATTTTTACATGATATGAATTAGTTTTCATGGGAAAACATATTACAAGGAACTGTGAGTACAGAATAGAAGTATAATCTAAATAATAATGACTTGAAATTAACCATCAAGATTTTCTTTTTGTTAAGAGTCAATTTTACAACTTTCCTTACTTCTTTTGTGTACTTCTGTACTTTCTTGAATTCCTGTTATGATTTTACACATTTCTAAATCTCACATAGATAAGCAGATCTCAATAAAATTTGATGATAAAATAAAACAGCACCTACTGTATGTTGAGAATTCCAATGGCAACTTTCAGCTGCATGTGAATTAAAATGGCTAGGTTATAAATCCCCCGAAAATAAGGTTTATAATGGAAATGCTGACAGGCATTTAACAATAGCAGCAGTAGCTGGCACCACTGTAATAAAGGGACTTAAATGAAAAATAAATGTATGCTTCACAAAGATGTGCATATTTCAGGGTGAAGCTATGTGCAGACTCAATGTAGGGATAGATGATAGTGTGCCTCAGCAATTATGATGCATGGGACTGGACAAAAAAGGTTCTTAAAATACAGCTTCCAATCAAATTGTCAGGAGAGTTTAAGGAAAAGCCTGTATTCGGTAGTCTTCCTGTTCTATTATTCTTGCACCATCATCATAGGAATATATTTTATTCCACTTTCCTATGAGATCAAAGAAAAGCTTAGTCAGAAATTGAGCCTCGGACCCAGACAGGTCTTATAACATCCATTCTTCTGAAGTCCTCCAACAAATGAATGATTGAAGTGCTGGTTAGACATTACATTAGAAAATACCACACCCATCCTCTAAGGATGCTAAATCTCTTCAGTCATGAAGGTCACCATTCTGCCTGTTTCAGGCCCTCATCCCCCACTCCAGACAGGACAGCAGCCCTAAGTGGTCCTCTGAACCATTTACATGCTGAAAGTTTACCCTTTGTTTGCATCTGAACAGTATGTTAGATAAGTTGTTTTCCAGTGGGTCACATAACAGACACTTCTTCCTCCTCTTCCTTCTTCTTCTTTCTTCTTTTTCATCCTCTTTTCATTTTTTATTCTACTCCTGAATTTTAAATCCATACATGTTTACAAATAGAGAACTGAATATTAAGTATGCCAGGTTGTGTTGTTCTGATGGTGACTATAAAATAAAAGTTTGAAATCTTCTGAAAAAAAATCTTTTACAAACAAACTCTATCTAGAATCAGACTTATCACTTGTAGATTCTTATTTCCAGACACTTGTGCCCCAGGTTAGCAACAACGAGGCCTTTGGTTATTTGGGGAAAGAATTTCCCCCAGGAATAGGATAAAGGCTTGCTGGTCTTAGAACCTATGTATTCTTTCTTCATGTCTATAAATCCCACCTAAGCTGTCAAAGTTGAGATTCAAAATGATGATCAAATCTGCTTTTTACTTTTCTTCTTGTAACTGTCATGTGCAAATTTTAAAAGCTATGATAAGTGGTCCCAAAGTATAGCTTGTATAAATATTTGACATAGGTTAAAATGAATGCTATGGATATGACTGTAAGTCATGCAGCTGTTTAGTTTTTAAATTACAGGTAACTATGACAATACGTGCTTATATTTCTATATGCAGACTTGAATTCTCAATTTTTTAATTTAATTAGATTGTTTAATTTAATCACTTTAAATAGCATATGTGTTGGAGGGTCCCAGGATAGGGGAATGGTTAAGATCTGGGTATACTGGGAAGAGGATAAAAGGGAGGGGTGGGGATGGGAACATGAGGGTTCCAGATAGCCCAGTTGGGGGAGGGATGAAGAGGGAGAGCAATGAAAGAGATATCAAGATAGAGGGAGCCATTATGTGGTTAGGGAGAAACCAGGTGCTAGGGAAATTCCAAGGAATACAGAAGAATGACCCCAGCTAAGACTCCTAGTAATAGAGGAGAGGGTACCTGAATGGGCCTTCTCAATATTGTTTATGCTTTGATGTTTCTATTCTCCCTTTAAGGCTAATTATGCTTATTATATATTATGTACATTATCTGTAATTAAATATTATATATTAGTATATTATTTATAGCTATGTATATTAAAACTTTTCAATGTTTTCTTTACAATCTATTATATTGACTATATTTACCTTTATTCTTTTCCCCTTCTATGCTTTTCTTATCTCTATTGCAATGCTAACTACATTGCTCAGTCTGCCAATTTATATATGAAAAAGGCATACTGAAAAATTTACTTTTTTGCTCTTTCTCACTTACTCCCCTCTATTATTTTATGCTTTATGACATTTTCTCTAACAAATCAGTGTTCCTCAATTTCATGTCTGCTTTCTTTTCTCAGATCAAAAACTGTCTATTTTCATTGCCTCAATCCCTAAATTTTGAAATGAGTGGTTTGACTCATTATCTGCAATATCCTCATTTGTTTGAGCACTGCCCATTATATTACCTTTTCTGATTATACTGTTTTATGACTAAAACAATAATTAGTTATTTTGAAAAGGAACTAGTACAGAAGCATTTCATCTCTGTTGTACTTGTAAAGAACTTCTAATTACATGGCATAGAAACAATAGCCAATACCACCTATGAAGATTTATATAAGCCAATATAAACCCACTTAATTTTATTATTACTTTGTGTTTAAAGGTGTACTGCTTATAATGTCTTTCTCCCCTAACAGGTGGAAAAAAGGCCTGAAATGAAAAGCAAAGATTCGTTCTGGCTGACACAGGTGAGAGATATCAGGTCATGAATGACACTGTATTTTGGTCTACTATAAGGACACATGGCATAAGGATAAAGAGGAGTGTGAGCTCATTCATGGAAGCTAGGAAGGAGAAAGCACAAGGAAAGGCACCAGGGAATATGTATTCCACTTATGGTCAAGATTCCTGTGACTCACTTTCTCCAACTGGGATCTACTTTTTAGTTTCCAAACCTGCTCAAACATTCCATGGATTGTCATTCCATCCATAGAAGAATCTATTGATTATAAAAAAGTCTTGTTAACAATTTATGTTCCCAAAATCTTATTTCTGCATACTGCATTAAGTACCTAGCCTTGTCACATGCTTATTCATGAAACATTTCATACACAAACCATAATCAAGTCAGGAATTTATCAATCACCAACTGTATTTTCTGCTAGACAGATATTTCTTTACAAGTGTGATGACAGTATTGCTGGATTCATAGTAGGAATTTTGTTCTATGTTTGCTGATTTCAATTCAAGTGTGCTAGATATACAGATGAAATTATGGTATCAAATGAGATTGCCTTTTGTGTGTTTGATCATTCTCCAACACATAGTAAGTCCTCAGTAAATGTTAACAGAGTTTAATTGAAATATAGTGTAGCCCACCTAGACAGTATATGTCAGTTGCAATTATATGAATGCAATTATTTTGTCATTCTTCCATTCTTCTATCTAGTTTTGTGTATTGACAAAATGCAAATGGTTAGTGGATAAGGGGTAGAGTCAATCTAACTTCACTTTTGCCCATATACATGGTGATAATTCAGTATCACTAAAAAAAGCTTTAAAATGTGGGCAGGGCAGCCTAATTTTAATGAATTACATCAAAATCGTGGCTTGGTTTTCAAATAGATGAGGATGGCACTGCCTTTACTTTCCTGAAGAAACGGGAGGCAATTTATAGTGAAACAGAAGTCCTATGACATATTTTTGTACACTAGTGGCATTTAATAAAGTGTAGAAAATACAGTACAACATTGTACCATATTATTACAAGCAGCAAGACGGAATGTTTAAGGTATCCATGAATTCCATATCCGAACATGAGAAGTAGCAGCGATAATACTCTATTTCTACCATTTCTTCTGAACTCTCATTGATAGGACCTTGCTTGAGAATAGTAAATATGACACAAATAACTAATTGTATAGTAATTAAAATTATCTCATGTTAATGACAAGTTATGTATATTGTAGAAAAAAAGTTACTAGATGTAAAGTAGTTTTTGGGGTCACTTACGCGAACTATCATATCTTCTGCAAATAGTGAAAGTTTGACTTCTTTCATGCCAATTTGAATCCCGTTGATCTCCCTTTGATGTCTTATTGCTCTAGCTAGAACTTCAAGACCTATGTTGAATAGATATGGAGAGAGTGGAAAGCCTTGTTTTGTTCCTGATATTGGTGGAATCATTTTGGATTTCTCTCCATTTAATCTGAGGTTGTCTGTTGACTTCCTGCATATCGCTTTTATTATGTTTAGGTATGCTCCTTGTATCCCTGATATCTCCAAGACCTTTACCATGAAGGGGTGGTACTGGCTGTTTGGAAACCTATTCTCTTTGGATGGATGCTCAGCCTAGATATAGTAGGGAGAGCCTTGGGCCTTCCCCAAAGCAATGTGCCTTACCCTTTCTGAGGAATGGATGCAGGGTGGGGTCAGGGAGTAGATGGAGAGTATGGGAGAAGGGGAAGGAGTGAGAACTGGGATTGGTATGTATAATAAAAAGTATAGTTTGTTTTCTTTTTAAAAAAAATAAAAGAAATTATTTTTTAAAAAGTAAAGTATCTGATTTGAAATGTCATTTAATTCACTTAATGAGAGTGATGGACTGGATTTTCTTTTAAAGGGCATGGTAGTGTTTAATCTGCCCACATCCGTACTTGAAACAGTAACTATCAGTGTTTATGAGTTTTTTTGTCCCTGAAATAATACACCATGACATATTAAACTTTAATGGACTAAGTGTAACATTGTATTTTGGTTTATGAATGACTATACTTAATAAGCAATGCATTATTTAGTTAGAATCAACTAACTGAAGGCAGTTAAGGTCTGAAAAGACAGTTGTGAAGTAATAAGAGTAGGCCATTTCATTGTTTTCTTCTTCAGATTTCAAATTGCTTGGGACCTGCCTTCTCCCAGCACTGAGTATTTTAAGGAAATCTGAAATTCTGAGACACAACACGTTTCATTACCAACCAATATATTTATTGCAATGGGAAAAAAGTCTAATAGAATTCCAAAGCTACAAATTCCTCAAGTACAAAAAGTTTAAAAGTAGTCGAATATAATGATCTTTGAAAATTATGTAAGATACAAATCTTAAAACTTATTGAAGCACACTTAAATTTTCAATAGAAAATTGAGACATGGTCCATGAATAAACAGATCCAGAAAAAATTACCAGAGAAAGAAGATGAAAATTATGAAAGAATATTCTTTAAAATATGATAATTCAGTAGCATAAAAATGTAATTTGATAAGTAGCACACATATGTGCACTAATGTTACAGCACCTCTATAAAGAGTATGTACAGCTTCCAATTAGCTTTACAGAAGGTTTTGACATCTCCTTGTGAAGAATATTTTCAGAGAGGACATTATGCTTAATAACATAGAGTGTGAAGATTCCAACAAGTGATACTGTGTTACGTCATGTGTTTTAATTTTAGTATTATTTCAAATGGAAGTAAGGTCACATCTATTTCTAAAACTCAAATAAGCCCTAAATTAAGATTTAATGGTTTATCATTCTATAGGATTAATTATCCTATAGTTCTTGTTATTTTATCCATACATATACTTTTTGGACTACCTGAAAGTGCACAAGTCTCTGTTTTCCTAATATTTCAATGTATATTAAGAGAAACAAAGACAGGCAGAGCAGGCTTCTTCTACCAAGCCCTCCCTTTTGACTGCGAGGTCCTGGGCCACCAAGTGGCCCTGATCCAGTGCTGGCAGATGCATCTGGACCAGTAAGTGGGTCCCAGCCTGGCTGCCCAGGAGCCCTGGGAGGGGTCTACCGGCGCCCTCCAGTCACCGAAACTTTCTGGCCACTCAGGGGACCACTCCCCCCCACCTGGCTTTTCTGCTTATCCCACCCCAGCTTGCCCCCAAGCACCCCTTTCCATCTGCGGGGTTCTGGGTTCGCCGAACTCGGCCTGCTTCGGGGCCAAGGCTCTGGGGGAAGGGTGAGTGCAGGGCTACAGGGGTTCCTTTGTTCCACAGAGTTGGCTTCTTCTACCAAGCCCGCCCTTTTGACTGCCAGGTCCTAGACCAGCAAGTGGCCCTGATCCAGTGCTGGCGGATACATCAGGACCTGTAAGTGGGTCCCAGCCCAGCCACCCAGGAGCCCTGGGAGGGGTCTACAGGCACCCTCTAATCCCCGAGGCTTTTTGGCCACTCAGGGGGCCTCCCCTCCCACTGGCTTTTCTGCTTATCCCACACCTTTCCATCAGAGGGTCCTAGGTTCCCCAAACTCAGCCTGCTTCTGGGCTGAGGCTCTGGGGGAAGGGTGAGTGCAGGGCTGCAGGGGTTCCCTTGTTCCACAGAGCAGGCTTCTTCTACCAAGCCCAAGTGGGAGTAGCCTGCAATACATGGGCACAGGAAACCACTTCCTATGTAAAACCCCAGTGGCACAGACAATAAGAGCAACAATGAACAAATGGAACCTCCTGAAACTGAGAAGCTTCTGTAAAGCAAAAGACACAGTCATTAAGACAAAAAGGCATCCTGCTGAATGGGAGAAGATCTTCACTGACCCCACATCAGACAAAGGTCTGCTCTCCAAAATATACAAAGAACTTAAGAAACTAGATATTAAAATTCTAAATATTCCAATTTAAAAAAAAAGGAGTAATGATCTGAACGAGAATTCTCAACAGAAGAAGTTCAAATGGCCAAAAGATACTTAAGGTCATGTTCAACTTCCTTAGCCATCAGGGAAATGCAAATCAAAACAACTTTGAGATACCATCTTATACCTGTCAGAATGGCTAAAATAAAAAACACCGATGATAGCCTATGCTGGAGAAGATGTAGTGTAAGGGGAACTCTCATCCATTGCTGGTGGGAATGCAAACTTGTGCAACCTCTTTGGAAATCAGTGTGGAGGTTTCTCAGGAAATTGGGAATCAACCTACCTCAGGATCCAGCAATACCACTCTTGGGAATATAGCCAAGAGATGCCCAATCATACTACAAAAGCATTTGTGCAACTATGTTCATAGCAGCATTATTTGTAATAGCCAGAACCTGGAAACAACCTAGGTGCCCCTCAATGGAAGAATGGATCAAGAAAGTGTGGAATATATACACATTAGAATACTACTCAGCGGTAAAAAACAATGACATCTTTAATTTTGTATGCAAATGGATGGAAATAGAAAACGCTATCCTGAGTGAGGTAACCCAAACCCAAAAAGACTATTATGGTATGTACTCACTCATTAGTGGACTCTAGCCATAAACAAAGGACATTAAGCTTATAGCTCACAAGCCTAGAGAATTCAAATAGCAAGGTGAACCCAAAGAAAAATATATATAGATCCTCCTGGAAATTGGAAGCAAAAAGATCTCCAGGCAAAAGTTGGAAGCACGGGGACGGGGATAGGGCTATGGGTAGGGGTGGAGGGTTGGGGGAAGGGGAGAGAGGGAAGGAGAAGGGAGAAGGGAAGGACGGGGGAGAGCTTGGGAGAGTGGGAGGGTGGAGATGGAGGAAGGGTGAATATTGGAGAAGAGAATAAGATATCTACATTAAGGGAGTCATTTTAGGATTGGCAAGATACTTGGCTCTAGAGGGGATCCCAGGTGTCCACTGGGATTTCCCCAGCTAGGTACTTAGGCAGCAGAGGACAAGGTGCCTGAACTGGCCTTGTCCCATAGTCACACTGATGAACATCTTGATTATCACCATAGAAATTTCATCCGATGGATGGAGATAGAGACAGAGACCCACATTCACATCAGAGCAATGGACTGAGCTCCCAAGGTCCAGTCGAAGAGCAGAAGGTGGGAGATGAGCAAGGAAGTTAGAACTGTGAGGCGCTGGACCACCCACTGAGACAGTGTGCCTGATAATGGGAGCTCACCAAATCCAGCTGGACCGGGACTGAACGAGCTTATGATCAAACCGGACTCTCTGAATGTGGCTGCCAATGGGGGCAGACTGAGAAGCCATCAACAATGACACTAGGACCTATATCTTCTGCATGAATTATCTTTTTGGGAACCTAGTCTATTTGGATGCACACCTTCCTAGGCCAGGATGGAGGGGGGAGGGCCTTGGACTTCCCACAGGGCAGGGTACCATGCCCTCTCTTAAGGAAGCAGGGGGAGGGAGGAGGGAAAGGGTGGAGCGGGAGGGAACTGGGAGAAGTGGAGGAAGTGTAAACTTTTGAATGAAAAAAATAAAAGAATATGGAAAAAAAGAAAACAAACTCTCCTTTTTCATTTTACATAACAAACCCAGTTCCCACTCCCTTCCCTCCTCACATTCCCCCCACATTCCCTCCAACACCTACTGCCCGCCATCCACTCCTAAGAGAGGGTAAGGCCCATTGCTTTGAGGAAGTTCCAAGACTCTCCCTGCTGTATCTAGGATGAGCAAAGTATCCCTCCAAAGAGAATGGGCTCCAAAAAGCCAGTAAAAGCAGTCTGGGTAAATCCTGGTGCTACTGTAAATGACCTTGCAGTCTGCCCCGAACATATAACTGTCACCCACTCAGAGGGACTAGTTTGGTCCTATGCTGGTTCCTTCCCTGCCCAGCTGGAGTTGGTGAGATCCCATTAGCTCAGGTAAACTGTTTCAGTGGGTGTCCCCATCATGGTCTTGACTTCTTTGCTCATATTATCACTCCTCCCACTCTTCGGATGGACTTTGGGAGCCCAGCCCAGTGCTCTGCTGCAGGTTTCCATAAGTTGCTGATTGAAGGTTCCATGTTGACATTTAAGATAGTCATCAATCTGACTACAGGACAAGGCCAGTTCAGGAGCTCTTTCCACTATTGCTTAGGGTCTTATCTGGGGTCATCCTCATGGATCCCTAGGAATTTCTCTATTGCCAGGTTTCTTGCTAGCCACATAATGGCTCCCTCAATCAAATTATCTCTTTCCTTGCTTTCACCATTAGACTATGGTGAAAGTCTTCATTTTGCTTCATTGTCTATAGGAATGCAGAATGGCAAGAGATTGAATAAATAGTGAAACTTACTTCTATTACAAGCCCACTCCTATGATAACATACTCTTTCTTACAACAACATTAACCCATTTGTGAAATCAGATCTCTCATGACCTAAATACCCCTAATGACCCCACCTCCCAACACTGCTACA
The DNA here is from genome assembly GCA_004026605.1 of Ondatra zibethicus. Lineage (NCBI taxonomy): Eukaryota > Metazoa > Chordata > Mammalia > Rodentia > Cricetidae > Ondatra > Ondatra zibethicus. The sequence continues at coordinate 24,184 of PVIU01018184.1, forward strand.
TTGTAATGAAGTTTCCATGTGAACTTTGAGATACATTAAAACCAAAGCAGTGCCCAACCCAATTATATGTGGAAGATCTATTGATATTGACACAGAATACACACTTACATACAAATACTGTGCATTATGCAGCTAATAACAAAGAAAGACTGACTTTTAAAAGATTGTTTGTGATGTGATTCATTTTCTATGAATAAATCAAATTAACTCATTAACCATTTCTGAGAAGAAGCATTGTGAGAAAAGAGTTGAGTCCCTATTAGATTCAAATGGTCTCATAAGTTTCCCCTCTAGAAAAATAATTGGCTTTCAGTAAAATTCAAGCAAATTCTCTACCAACAAAGGCAACAAAACTGGCATGGCAACAGCAAGTGCTTATGACTATTTCATTATAAATATTCTTTGTAACTACAAAACACATACAGAAATAAGGATACTTTCCATGTGGCCGTGCAGTGTTTCTCTAACAAAAGAATATGCATTAAATCATACCTCCTTGAAAAATACTGAAACTGCATTGGTGTGGTTTTTAGGCCCTATTACTACCATATGCATGAGTGATTTTGGTCATTTTAATCAGTAAGCAATTTTGCAATTTTTCTCCCAAATTAATCATCAGATAGATGATAGATAGGTAGATAGATAGATGAATAGATAGATAGATAGATCAAAAGCAACCTAAGGTTTCATTTTTCTAGGGTATGGTTTATCATTACAGGCAAGACCTGGTGGCAGAATATGAAGATACCTGGTCACACTGCTTCTGCATTCAGGAAGCAGAAAACAATTTATTCATGCTTGTATAACTTCCTCCTTTTTATGCCTTCAAGGACCCAAGCACTGCCTTCCTTTATAGTGGATATTCCCACTTTAATCAGCTTAATCGAGATAATCCCTCACAAGCATATTCTGAATCTAGCCAAATCTAAACAGTCCACCACAGGCTGACCTGGAAGTTTGTCTCAGATGATTCCAGATCCCGTCAAGTAAACAATAAATATTAATTATCACAAAAAAGAAAAGCAAAGACATTCTACTAACACACACACACTCATGCATGAGCAACCTAAAACAAACTTCACACTAACATATCATGATCAAATTCAAATCCAAAGTTCATATTCAATTTCTGTAAATTGATGCTGTAATGCATTTTATAGCATGATTCCAATAAAGACATAATCAGGTGCTATGTATTACTCTGGCCTTTTCATCCTTTATATTGGAAGAGTTGCTGTGCATTCTTTATCATTTTTGAGCATTAAATAAGAGTTCAGTTAATTAAAACATTCCCAAATTTTGGTTTACCTTGTATTTCCATATGATGATACTTAGAATTTTGTTTTTAGCAAAAAAAGCACAGATGTGGCCCTTTTAAGGGCTGTGTAACAAGAGGCACAATATTGACGATACTAACTTCCATCAATTTATCAACTCCAACACCATTCATGAGCTTTCTCCTTTGTAAAATTGCTGCCTTCTTTCTTTCTTTCTTTCTTTCTTTCTTTCTTTCTTTCTTTCTTTCTTTCTGTCTGTCTTTTTGTAGTCAGCACTTAATATGTACAGACATATGTTGGGTATAATTTGTGGTGAGATGCTTGTTGTCTATGGAATCTTTTTATCATTTTCACAATCTTGGCTGCTGATTCTGTGAACTCTTATGTTTTCTATAAATATTAAAATCTATTTAAAGCAGTGACTTTTTTATTCATCTGTTTGTTTACTTATTTGTCACAGATTTAGTCAATGTTTTATAATCTATTATCATCATTTTTCACTGTTATTATTTACAAAATTGTCCAAGATGAACCCCTTCAAATGAGCTCCTCTGTTCTTTTGCCAAAACCCCAATATTATCTTATTTGAGTTTATCAGTACTACCTAAAGATTATCAGCTAACAGGTACTGGCATACACCTTTAATTCCAGTACTTCAGAGGTAGATGCAAATAGAGCTCTGAGTTCAAGGCCATCCTTAACTACCTAGTGAGCTCTAGAATGGCCAGGACTATAAAGGGAAACCATCTCCTGAAATACTAAAGAAGAAGGAGGAGGAGAAGAAGGAGAAGGAGGAGGAGGAGGAGGAGGAAAAAGAGAAGAGGAAGAAGAAGAAGAAGAAGAAGAAGAAGAAGAAGAAGAAGAAGAAGAAGAAGAAGAAGAAGAAGAAGAAGAAGAAGAAGAAGAAGAAGAAGAAGAAAGATTCTCCAGATCTAGGAATAACAAGATGACTCAGCTAGAAACTCTGGCAGAAATCAAGCCATAAACTTGTGGTGGACCACTTCTTTGAGTTTTCCTCTAACCTCAAAGTTAAGGTATACATCTTCTCCTTCAAAGACATATGTGAACTACCAGAAACTCCCAAATAAGACGTTGAAACTTATATTAATTATAAATGATAGGTCAGGTTTATTACTAACTAGCTCTTACAATTTAAATTAACTCATTTCTATTAGTCCAAGCATTGCAATATGACTCATGGTTTTGCTTGCCTTCCAGTTGTCTTGCTCCCTCTGTGTTTCCTGGCAATTCCAGTGACTCCAAACTTCCTTATCCCAACATCCTTAGTTTGGTTGTCCCGATGGCTCCTGGCCAATCAGCTTTTTATTACACCAGTTCAAGTGACAAATCTTCACTCCAAGTGTACATACAAAAGGATTATACCACAGCATAAAAATATAATAGTATTTCCAGACACAACAGAGCTGATATTAGCACATATTAGTTCAGGAGCTGTAACAGCTTGCATAAGAGCAGTATAAATTCAAACTATGCAACTCTGAGCATTGAGAAGTGGGTAGACTTCCCACTCTTAACAAAGACGCTGTTTGAGATTGATAGCTGCTGGGAGAGTGAAAACCAGTTTTCTTCCATTGAGAGAAACTGTTATATCAACGACACCCCAAGACAGGAAGCATGGTCAGAAATGGTCAGCCAACACAAATTGAGACCATGTTTTCCTGGATTCTTGTGTGTGTACACTTTTTTGTTTGTATGTTTGTTTTTCTTTAAGAGAGAGAAAGGCTATGAAGTTGGATCGGCAGATGGGAAATGTGGAAAATGTTAGGGGAGAGGAAAGAATATGACCAGTATATATTGTTTGAAAACCAAAAAATAAGCAGTGGTTCAAATAAATACATGTTACCAACAACTTTTAAGATACCCCAGACCCATCTTGTAGAATTTTATATGAAGCCTTGGGACTCACCATTTTTCTAAGCACCTCCAAGTAAATGCATTAATTTTTAAATTGCTAGTAGTGTCAGTTATTAGTTGACAGAGCTAGAAACATTTGGACATTTAGTCTATATGGATTAATAAAATATATTCTATGTGTAATGTAGAACATAAGTCATGCTTATATATGTAAATGCATGTGTAGTGCATGTTTTGAATATATATGAAATAAGGTTATACATATATAACTTTTAGTACAACTCATTCCTTTGGAACAGGTACACTTGTGTTTGTCTTTCTTTATGTGTGACTTGCTCAACAGAGATGCCTAAACCCATTATCTCAATGAATTTACTGACTAAGTTTAGAGTACACAGAGGATTCTTCCAAAACTGTTGATTTGTACCAGCAAGTACCTGATAAGAACTTAAAGTCTGTTTCAATTTGTAGGTAAAACTTATTGGAGTGAATTTCAGAAACCACAAGTGAATAAGTGTATGAATTTTGAAAATGGTTATACATATGAAACCCTTAGTTCCACAAAACGTAGATATTTATATTCATATGGAATAATAGATTTGTACTGCATTTGACTTGGTATTGCGGCATAATACTTGTAAAAATTTGTTCCTATTGTTGTATGTATCAGAAATTGTTCTGTTTTATTGCCCATTAGTATTCTTTTGCATAATCACAACTAATTTATTCATTCTCTTCTTAATGAACATGTGGGTTGTTTTCAGCATTTGTCTTTTATAAATAAAAATGTCAAAACCACTCTTTTAGAAGTCTTTTTGAAGACATATGCTTCTACTTTTATTGGAAAACACCTAAAAAAGGAGTTGCTGGGTCATATGGTAGGTATGAATCTGAATTTGTAAGAACCTGCTTCAATCTTTCCCTGCATGTTTTGTGTCATTTGTGAACTCAGTGGTAATGGGTAACTATTCAGTTTGTTTCAAATCCTCCCTGACATTAGGTATTTTCATCTTAAAATTACAAGAATTTGAGGAGCTTCACAAGAATATATTATGATGGCTACAATATGTATTTTCCAGGTGAATTGTTCTTAATTCAATTTCTTTTCTTATAGTTGTCATCTCCTGTGTCCTAAGAAATATTACCAGTTACCATTTTGTCAAAATGATCTCTCCAAGTGCTTTAAGAACCATCATGCCTTCAGCTCTGGCATTCCAGTTGCTTTACTTTTTAAGTTCAATTTTTGTTTGGCATTGGGTAGAATACAACCTTCACATTTTCCATGTGGATGTTCAGTTGGTTTGCTTCATTTGCTGGTGAGATGTTCCCCAATGTTTTTTTCTAGTGCTTTTATAGAAATTCAGTAGTACTGTTAAAAACTTGCTCTGGTCTGTACTGTTTTGCTGATTTCATTGCTGTGATTAAAGAAAATTTCAGCTTTCATTGTATTTTTGGTTTTTTGTTTGTTTTTGTTTTATGTTTGCTTGTTTGTTTGGTTTGTTTTTGGTTTTTCGAGACAGGGTTTCTCTGTAGCTTTGTAGCCTGTCCTGGATCTAGCTATTGTAGACCTCGACTCACAGAGATCCTCCTACCTCTGCCTCCGGAGTGCCAGGATTAAAGACTTGAGCCACCACTGTCAGGTTTATATTCTTTTTACAAAAAGCCTCTGGTGCCCAGTTGTCATCAGAGAGGCTTCGCTTAGCAACTGAAGGAAACAGATGCAGAGACTCACAGCCATCCATTGGGCAAAACTCTGAGAATCCTATGGAAGAAGGGGAGGAGGATTGTAGGAGCCTGATGCATCAAGGACACCAGGACAAAACCAACATAATCAATTATTCTGGGTTCAAAGGCACTTACAGAGACTGAACCAACAACCAAGAAGCCTGCATGGGACTGACCTCAACCCTCTATTTATAAGTTTAAATTGTGTAGTTTGATCTTGTGGGACTCCCAACTGTGGGAGCATGGTCTTTCTCTGACTCTGTAGTCTGTTTTTGGGATACTCTCCTCCTACAGGGCTACCTTATCCAGCCTTAACAGGAGAGGAGGTACCTAGCCTCACTGCAACTTGATATACCATGGCTGGCTGATACCCATGGAGTTCTACACTTTTCTGAAGAGAAAGGGAGGAGGAATGGAAGAGGGCAGTGAATGGAAGAGGGGAAATGAGGGGGAGGAACTGGGAGGAGAGGAGAAACTGAGGTCAAGGTGTAAAAAAAACAAAGATATAGGAGATAGATGATAGATAGATAGATAGATAGATAGATAGATAGATAGATAGATAGATAGATAGATAGAGACAGATAGACAGACAAAGCATCCTGCATCCTATGACTTCCTTTGGGGTTGAGTCTGTAGATCATTTGAAAAGAAGTGGAGACTACTCTAAGAATTTTGATATCATTATTTTCAAGTTTGATGTATTTCTTCATTGATTTTTTTCATTAATTGTTATCATTAATTTCTCTTAAGAATGTTTTGTAGCTTTAAGCATAATCTTTTATTATATTTGTTATCATTTTATGTTTTAAAATATTACTTAGTATAGTATTTAGCTTCAAAATATTCATTTTCTAACTGGAAATTGACTAAGGATATTGGTCTTTTATGTTTGAATGTTTTCGTTTTTGAATAATGTAAGTCTCATTAGTAGTATCTCTCTGCATGAGAAAAATTGGAATAATTATTACTCTCCAGTAAAAAAATGAGGCAGTCATTGACACTATCCAACTTGAGTTCTCTTTATTAAAACTGTTTTATATTTATATTTAAAAAACATATTCTACTTTTATGTGCATATGTGGGCTGTTCAGATTATCTACTAGTGTATTATTCTTGTAGCCTTACATTCTGCTAAATGCACCTAATGGTCCTAGAAATTCAACATTTCATTGTTATATATGGTTTTACCTCTAAGAAATATTGGTATCTGCTTATAATATTGTACAATTGAGACAATTCTTTCAATTGCTTCAGAAGATTCCAGGTTATTTCTTATTTAATCTCGTAATGTAAATTATAATAATTGATTTTCAAATGTTAAAATAACTGTATTCCTTGAAGAAATCCCATTTGCTCAGTATATATTATCCTTTTTATATATTTTTGGCTTCATTTTGCTAACATTTTGTTAGAAATTTTTCACATGTTTATTCATGAAGGATATTAGTATTTCATGTTTGAAATTTTTTTTTAGTTTTGGAATAATGTAAGCCTTATATAATGAGCTTAGAACTATCTCTCCATGTGGAAAGATTGGAGTAAGATTGATAATTCTTACTATATAGTAGAATGTGTTGTAGTCAGAAATACTATCAAGAACTTTAGTTTTCTTTATTAAAGAGTTGTAGTTTTATATTTTAAAATAATAAATTCTACTTTTATGTACATAAGCACGGTGTTCAGGTTTTCTGTTTTAACTTGAGTTAGCTTTTGGAAATTCTGTTTTCTTAAAGCTTCACCCATTTCATCTATGTTGTCAAATATGTATACTAAAGCTATTATTTCTTTATTCTTTAAACTTAAATATGTCATGTGCTTCCTTTTTCTCATATTATATTGGTTATATGGGATTTCCTTTGTTTTCTTTATCAGTCTTTCTAATGTTTTATCACATTTATGTTTACATTTATTTAGTTAGTTTGCTAATTGGTTGGTTAGTATGTGTAATTACATGTACTCATATGTGTGGGTGGGGGCCAGCAAGCCTTGATAAGCTTAGAAAGGCTAGAGGACAACATGCAAAAATATGTTTTTTCCTTTCACTATGTGAGTTCTAGGAATGAAAATCAGTTAATCAGACTTTGTAGCAGGCACATATTTTCTGGAATAATCTTCCCAGCACTCTTTTATTATTTTTAAATAAATATTTTTGTAAATTCTTTGAGAATTTTATGCATATATATATAGTATATAGTATATTTTAATCATACTAACTCTACCCTCCTTCTAATTCCTCCCAGAACCACTTCCCCCACTTTGCTTCTTCTCTTTCACTAAGTCAAATTTATTCTGGCCATGTATTCATGGGTATAAATTCTTCCTATTAGGGGTTTTACGCTTAAAGAAAATCAATTCTTTCTCTATCAGGAGCCATCTTGATCGGCCTAATTTTGTCCTGGTCTTATGCAGGCAATCACAGCTGCTGTGAGTTTGAGTTCAGGAATTCTGTCATTTCCAAAATCCAGTGCATCACTGTTCATCCAGTGTTTCTCTTTGACCTTTTACTCTTAGGATTTTCCCATCTCCTGTTTTGTGATGATCGCTGATAAACTGATAAAGCTGTGTTCTATGTTGATGAGCACATGACTCACTCTCTGCCTCTACTCTGTGCTGCCGGGGCTTTCTGTATTAACCACCATCTACCTCACAAGCTCTCATATGAGGTTTGAGAGCTGAGCTAATCTATGAATGTAAAGAAATGAATTCATAGGGCAGTTTGATACTGTCCATTTAAAGAACATGATAGTTCATCTCAAATGCTCCACAAACCTGAACTATGGCTACATTTGAAGTATGCAATATGAGTTCCATCCTATGTAGTAGCCATTGAATCAAATCAGGATGCAGTTAATTACCTACATAACAGTTGTGCCACTATTGTACCCATTAGCATATATTGGCATACAGCATAGCCATATACCCATTAGCACTCTTTTTTAACAGCAAAGATAAATGCCAAATTCTAAAACTTCCTGCTGTTGGTCACAACCTATGCTTCTCTGGGATCTAACTAACAAAATGTAAGAAATTAAAGTGCATTTGCATTCTTGGATTGTTTAAAAAGGTAGGGGGTGTCCACTTCTTTCCTTAAGGCCCCAATATCCATGACAATCTTCTATGTGGGCATTAATATCCACCATGTTCCCTTTTGAAGGTTGCAATGATGCTATATGCCTGTTGTCTGCAAGATGTAGGAATCTTAGCTACCCCTAAGCACCACATCTGCCTGCGTACCATCATGCTCCCTGCCATGATGATAATGGGCTGAAACTCTGAAACTGTAAGCTGCCACCTCAATTAATTGTTTTCCTTCATAAAAGTTGCTGTGGTCATAGTGTTTCTTCACAGCAATAGAAACCCTAAGACAGGATGGAGATACTTTTCTCCATCTAGGTTGCCAATTAAGGGCGCCTATCTTTATATATATATATATATATATATATATATATATATATATATATATATATATATATATATCTTGCATAGATATTTGGAAATCACTGAGAAGCCTCTAACATAAATTCATTTCTCATGGCTCCAGTACATTTTCTACAGCAGACAGACCTTGTAAAGGATCACTGTATAATCATTGTTGTACTGTGATGGATGAGTGATAGATTCCTCATGCAGATATGTAGAAGGCCATTCATACTTGGTACAATGTTTTCTTATACCCAACTGCAAATGCTAACAATACACATGTCACAAAAGTCTCCATCTCACTGACTAGTGACACAAACCATACAGTCTTAACCAACCAATTTCTCATTTGACTTAAGGTCCACTCCACAAGATGGAACCCGTACCTTACAGTGCTAAGGTGACCAAGAACAAGAGACTAAATATCCAAGTGACCTAGGGAAAAACCTAAAGTTACTATCATAAAAAGAAAATGTAGTGATAAAATGAATCCTAATGACATTCTGCTGTACTCATAGACCAGTGTTTTGCTCACCACCATCAGAGAAGCTTCCTCCTCCAGCAGATGGGAACAAATACAGAGACCCACTTCTAGACATGAGGAGATTGTGAAACCCCAGAACACAGCCCTAAATAGTAAGTATCCATCAAATCCTACACCTTTGTGATCATCAAATCCTATGTGAAGGTTGGCAGACAGAACGAGCCAGAGGAGATGGAGGACACCCAGAAAACTAGGCCCTCTCAATCAACATGAGCAAAACTCGTATAAATTCACAATGACTGAGGAAGAATCCACAGGGCCTGCGTAGTGTGCGCCAGGTTCTCTGGATACATATTATGGTTTCTAGTTTAGTGTTTCGCTGGATTCCCGAGTGTGTAAATAAATTGTTTTCTGATTTGTATGGCTTCTCTTGGGTTCTTTGCTTTCTTTGGTTTTGCCTTTGTACAACTTCAATGTGTTAGTTTTTATTTTATCTAATTATGTTTAATTTTATCATTACATTTTAAAAACCTGTTATTTTTAAATGAGAGACTAAAATGGGGTGGATTTGGACGGTAGGTGAGGTAGTGAGGAACTGGGATGTACACAGAGAGAGGAAACTGTTACTATGTTGCAGTATGTGAGAAAAGACTCCATTTTTTATTAAAAGTTAAGAAATTAAAATGTTATAATGAAACCCATTGTTCTGTACAATAAATTAATGATAATGCAAATAGAATAAAAATGAAAGTGAGCTTTGAAATTAAACACTGTAGTTAGAGAGATACAGTACTATCTCTGAAGTCAAATACAGAGAATGTTACATTTGGATACCTATTTGGATTTGCTCGTCCACATGTAACAGATTCTAAGCATTTGTCTTTTTTGAAGTTCAGGTGTTGAGCAAGGTATCTGACAACTTGATACCGTTCAGGTTTGTTTTGCAAATCTATACATTTTATTGGTTTGTTGTTAATTTTTGTTTATATTCACATATGTGAGATCATGGGATAGACGTCTTTCTCCATTTGGTTCATTTCATTCAGCACAATGTCCTCCACTTTCACCTGTTACTGATAACTGCAAGATCTCTCTTTGTAAACCACTCTTCTGTTGTCATTTGACCCAGTGGTAGCCTGAACTGGCGGTCTCTTGTGACCAGATTGGTGCCTGGCCCAACTCTCATCAGAGAGGTGACATCCAGCAATTGATGGGGGAAGAATCAGAGACCCACAGCTAAACATTGAATAGAGTTCGAGAATCTTATAGAAGAGGAAGAAAAAAGAGTGTAGGAGTTAGAGGGGTCGAGGAAACCACAGAAAGGCTCACAAAATCAACTAATCTGGGCTCATAGGGGATCACAGAGACTGACAATCAGGGAGCCCGCATGAGATTGTCCTAGGCACTCTGTATATATGTTACAGTTGTGAAGCTTGGTCTTCTTTTGGGACTCTTAACAGCAAAAACAGGGGCTATGACTCTTTTACTGGCTTTTGGAACCTTATTCTTCATTTGGGTCACCTTGCCCAAACTTAACATATGTGGAGGTACTTAGTCTTACTGCAACTTGCTATGCCATTTTTTAATTAAACTCATAGGAGACCTGCTCTCTCCTGAATGAAGATAGAAGAGGAAGGAATTGGGAGGTGGGAGGGTGATAATGGGGGAGAAGAACTGGAATGGGAGAATGAGCAAGAAGTGGTGGCTGGGAAGTCAAATAAATAAAGAACAATAAAAAAGTAAGAACTTCTCAACTCAAAAAGGAAAGAAAAGAGAAGAAAAATTTTAGGCCATCGTTGGGGAATGAAGGAACACTCTCTGTTTGCACCTGTACCACAGTTTCTTTATCCATGTGTCAATGGTTCCAGGTTGTTTTGGTGTCTTGCCTGTTGTGAATGCCTTTGGTGTCTTGCCTGCAATGGGTCTGTCAGTTCAGATAGCTTTACAAAGGGGTAATTTTATTGCCTTTGAGGATCAGAAATCAGTTGATTTACATATTAGGTATATTTTAATTTTCTTTTTAATATATGTCATTCTTTTCCATAATTGTTGCATGTATGCACATTCCTATCAATGATGTATTGTCTCCTTTTAAATTACTTCAGTCATTTTTCTTAACTAATAAGATAGAGAGATTAAAGTAGATAAGATAGCAAAAATAAATATTCCATGTTACACTAGAGTTATACATAATTCTTATTGTAGTGCTTAATATTATTGAATATTATTTTAAGATGTGTTACTTTTGTTTATGCTGTAGAACATTTGTTTAATGATATAAAAATTTTGCTTTTGTTTATCCTGCATTTGTTTAAGACTGTGAAGCTGTGATTCTTTGCCTGTCTAAAACACCCGATGGTTAATAAAGAGCTGAATGGCCAGTAGCAAGGGAGGAGGAAAAAAGCTGTGGCTTAGTAGGCAAAGTATAACTAGAAGGAGGAATCTGGGAGAGAGCAGGATCAAGAAAAGAAGGAAAGAGGACACTGGGGGTCAGCCACCCAACTGCACAGCTAGCCATGGAGTAAGAGTGAAAGTAAGATATATAGAAGAAAAGGGAAAAGCCTAGAAGCAAAAGGTAGACAGGATAATTGAAGGAAAGCTGGATACAAACAAGCCAAGTTAAGTTCAGGCATTGATAAGTAAGAATAAGCCACCAAGTGAATGATTTATTTGGGAGCTGGGAGATGGGCCCCCAAAAGAATAAAGAAGTAAAGAGTGAGAAGTGAAAATAAAAACAACCAACTATAGGTGTAGTTTCTTTTATTTAGTTAGGAATGAGTATGAAGTGGTGACTATCAAAGCATACCACATACTTTTAATATCTGTGAATATCATTGTGTCATGATAAATGGCAAACTACTTGAAGGATATATATGGGTTATAAGTGCAGTGGAATATTTTTCCTGTCTAGTGTTATGGATATTGGACTACATTTAATTTATTATTTTAAAATTTTATATAAAGTATTGTGTGTGCCTTTTAAAACTTAAGGAATCATTAGGATTTTGTTCCATGTCTACTATAATAGTGACGATAAACAACTGACAATAAAATGGAGTGAAAAAACCCAGTGGTCTAGAGACTTTAATTTGGAAATTCTATTTAAGTAATGTATTAACATTTATACTTTAAACAAGTATACCAATTGCAACAAATTTCATTTTTATTTTTTTTCAGTTTTATTTATTTTCAACTTATTTTTCTTATAACAAATTTTAAGTTTTATATTATATAAAAGTTTTTCTATAATATTTATATTTAGGCACATTACTAATTTGGAAATTTAACACTGAGAGTTTTGTAAATTTTGGTGTCCTTTATTGCCTTTATTACTTAAGTTTGGTTTGCACTGTTTTCTTGGATTCAAGAGTTACATTTATTTGTTTCATTGTTATAACCTGAAAAAAGACTCCAAGTTATGGCTTTCAATCCTATTGAAAGTATTTCATACATTTTGAAAATCTCTATTTCTGTTGTAAAGATTTAAAACATATTTTTAATTTTAAGGATTTCATAATGGATAGTTTTAAAATGTCATAAGTATTTTTATAAGTTTTACATGTGTTCTTTGAGTCAGAGAATATGATCTTTATTCTGCAGAATTTGCAGTTCTATGTGAAGCTAAAATCAATACTATTTGTATTCTGCTGTTTTTGCAGGATATATATTATTTTGTATGTTAAACCTCTTGTGCTGAAGTGATATTAAACTTTATATTCTTCAGGTCTGTGAAATTTTAAGCTTTATAAGTTTAAACTCTGAATATTGTAAAGTCTTTTACAAATAACACAAGATTATTTTGTACAGGTACAATTACATTAGTATGTAAAATAGAGTGTTAATAAATGAAATTAAACATAAACTTTCATATTTCAGAAAACAAAACTCAGAATTAGTGATGGTTTTTAAATAGACATTGTATTTTTGTTTTCTTAATCTAACAGTTATAGTCTACTGATAGTGTAAATACTGCTTCTCTTTTTATAATTACACAAACTTTAAAACTCTTATTTTGACCTAATGCTTAAATTTAAGATAATTTTCCTGTGTTCTAGAAAAGATACAAATCTATTTTGAAAAGATATTTATTTACTTTGAAAATTGAAAGCAATCAGCAACTTAGTGTTTAACATTAGTGTTAGGGAATATTTGGATCAAAGATTGTAATATTTCATGTCTTCAAGTACTCTTCCTCATCATTTGTTTTTCATAATGTTTTTTACATACGCTAATTATCTGACTTATTCTGGCCTGGTTTATATTTGGTTGTTCTTCCAGTTTTTACAACTGACCATCTATTAATCTTGCTACTCTCCTTTCAAATGCAGAAAATATAATAAGTGAGACAAATATAAATTTGCACTTAAAATAACGAAAACAAAAGTTTTGTATTGACCTGATACAAAGTACTCTTTAAGCTGACCAAATAAGCTGAGGTGACTCACAGTCAGTATCATTTGCTGAATGTGCTCTAGGAGGTGAATGTTTTCTTGTCTACTTATGGTTTCAGGAGTTAGAGTCACTCCCTGCAAATGACACAGGTGTCCCCTCCCTAGTACTCAGCACCTGCCAATATGGCAAAGAGAAGAAGGTTATCAATCAGCTGGCCTAAAAATAGGGAGATTATCCCAGATTTTGTCTGTAGGCTCAATATTGACACAAACAACCCTAAAAAAATTAAATTAAGGGGCCGAAGGAAAAGAGCTGATGTTAGAGAAGGACTCAGCCCAATATTCCTATTTTAAACAGAAGAAAGACAGCCACGCTAGACTGTGTTCAAACTGCCAACATGGTGATTTTACTCCAGTAAGACACAGCTCAGACTTTATCTTCAGAATGGAAAGACTGCCTTAAACTGCTAAATTTTGGTAAATGCTTAGATCAGGAATCAAAAATGATAAACTATTACAAGAAGTACAAATACAGATGAGATACTGCAAAAAAAATTAGCCAAATTTGAAGGATAAGTAATCCACAAAAGACAATACAATAAAGTAATGTATAAATAAAGCTAATAAAGGAATCGGGAAAGAATTTACATATATAGATATTTCATACATAGAATTATATATAAGAAAATCTCATTCTCAAGAGTGTTTTATAAAAGCTACAGGTTATTTAAATCAATGACCATCATCAGAAAGGATTTTGATAAAATTATAAGTGAAATAAAATTGAATAATGATTATATAGTGACTTTTAAAAGCAGATTAGAGGTGGGAACATTTAATTTCAGCACTAAGGAAACAAGACGCTTGCATTGCTATGAGTTCTAGTCCAGCCTACACAGAAAATTCCAAGACAGGCAATGCTACACAGAGACATTCAGTCTCATGAATAAAAAGCAAATGATCTTCAAAGATTTAAAGTTCTTGTCAAATAGTCTTCCACTTGGATCTCCCATGCTCTTGGGTAGGCAGAGTTAACATAGTAAAAATAGCAATCTTACCAAAAGCAATCTACAAATTCAATGCAATGCCTATCAAAATCCCAGCAAAATTATTCACAAACCTCAAAAGAACAATACTTAACTTCATATAGAAAAGAAAAAAAAAACAGGATAACCAAAACAATCCTGTACAATAAAAGAACGTCTGGAGGTATTACCTGGTATTGGCATAAGAACAGACAGGAGGACCAATGGAACTGAATTGAAGACCCAGATATTAAACCACACCTTTGAACACCTGATTTTGACAAAGAAGCAAAAAAATATCAAAGGGAAAAAAGAAAGAATATTTAACAAATGGTGCTGGCATAACTGGATATCAACATGTGGAAGAATGAAAATAGACCCATATCTATCACCATGCACAAAACTCAAATCCAAATGGATCAAAGACCTCAACATAAAGCCAGCCACACTGAACCTTATAGAAGAGAAAGTGGGAAGTACACTTAAACGCATTGGCACAGGAGACAACTTCTTAATATAACCCCAGCAGCACAGGCACTGAGAGAAACAATTAATAAATAGGATCTCCTGAAACTGAAAAGCTTTTGTAAAGCAAAGGACACTGTCAACAAGACAAAACGACAGCCTACAGAATGGGAAAAGATCTTTACTAACCCCATATCAAACAGAGGTCTGATATCCAAAACAGACAAAGAACCCAAGAAATTTGCCATCAAAAGAATACATAATCCAATAAAAATAATGGAGTACAGACCTAAACAGAGAATTCTCATCAGAGGAATCTAAAATGGCTGAAAGACACTTAAGGAAATGTTCAACATCCTTAGTCATCAGAAAAATGCAAATCAAAACAACTCTAAGATTACATCTTACACCTGTAAGAATGGCCAAGATCAAAAACACTGATGACAACTTATGCTGGAGAGGTTGTGGAGAAAAGGAAACACTTCTGCATTGCTGGTGGAAATTCAAGCTGGTACAGCTCCTTTGGATGCCAGTATGGAAATTTCTCAGAAAATTA
>PVIU01018185.1:0-39700 GCA_004026605.1 Ondatra zibethicus
TCCATTCACCCATCCACCCACCCACCCATTCACCCATTCACCCATCCATCCACCTACCCACCTGTCCTTATCCTCAGTTCAGACAGTATTTGACACTGCTGGATTGTCCTTTTGGATACTGTCATAGGCTGTCATGATGCATTTGCCCCACTCAGTCCATTGACTCTCCTTAGAGAAGTCTTTTAGGCATCTGAAAGTCCTCCCTGAGGCAGACACAGTGGGGTGGGCCACCTTCTAAGCTGAGACTCAGGGATCGTGTATAGAGGTCTGCAGGTCCCCAGCTAGTGGCGGGAACTCCTGGGTTTTAGTCTCCCTAAGACAGGGATCTGGGGCCGCATGCGGGAGCCGCTCATCTCTGTGCTCTCCTGCCTTCTCGGACAATCAGAGGTTTCTTCTTTGAGGGGTCCTGTCGCCAGGCTAGCTTGCACCATACAGGATTAGCTTCTCTCCGCCTGGCCCTTAAGACTCTGTCTTTAGTCCCTCCCCCCCTCCGAAGGTGAGCCAGACATCAGGAAGCCTTCATCCGTCTCAGCGGACCTGCACAGTTGGGACCTACTTGGTATCTCTGGGGTTAGGCCTTTGTCCACAGGATTTCTGGCAGGGGGACTTTGTCTGCTTGTTGTTATTTCAAGTGACTTCATAAATTGGGGGAGCCTTTGACCGTGTTTCACACCCCCCAAGCTCTGGTGTATATCAACAACTGACAGCCTGCTGATAGGAGAGGGGTTAAAGGGTATGGAAGCAGTTCTGTCCCCTCTCCTCTTGGGGGACATCACTGATAAGAGGAAATTCTTGTAATAAATGGCCAGTGTCCACCAGTCTGTGGCGGGGCAGGGGTGATCGAGGGTGCTCTCTTCCACCCCCTTCTTTCTCCATCGACATTTGCCAAGAGCAAAGGGCATCTGGGGCCCAGCAGCCAGGAGGACATTTCAGTGGGGTTCCGGGTAGGGCCGGATCTTTGGGTGCAGCTGCTGCAGTTAGGGATTCCTGGGGGTGAGCAGAGTCAGGGCTGCCTTCCTGATTCTGCTCGGTGGCAAACTACTGCAGGGATGGGGCCAGAAGAAGGGCCCTCAGTGGAACACGGAACTAAACTTCAATCCCCGACCCAGGAACCTGGGGGCTCCGCAGGGGCCTTGGTGTGGTGTTGGAAGTCTGCAGTGGCTTTTGAGGAAATGAATGAAGAGGGCTTGCAGGTTGGAGCCTGCCCTGAGCAAAGATTGATGTCTCAATAGGCCCGGCCTAGTGAGAAATTGAAAAGGAAGACCAGAAGAGGCCTCCTCAGAGGGGGTGGGGCGCCCCTGGATTTGGTTCAAGTTCGCCTCAGTGGATTGGGGCCAATTGAAACCACGTTGGCAGAAATACAGGACTCCTCAAGAGTCCTCCCCACAATAGAGGGGAGGCTGGGGGAGGGGAGTTTGGCTGGCAGCCAAAGTGGGGGACCCAACTCCCATCTTTGGGATGCCTAGGGCCTCTGCCTCTCCACACCTCCCCACCCTGCCCCCATTGAATGAAAGAGGAGCCGGTGGGACTGAGGCAAGCCTCTCTGTCCCTCCCAGGCCCTCACTGGACGCCAGGTCACGGGCATTTCCCAGCAGAGAACAGCTTGCGGAAACCACATCAGGGCAGTGTTAAGTCCCCTCTTGGAACTTGGACTGGGGAAGGCACTCCAGCTGGGAGAGGTGGGAAGCTCTCCCCTGCACAGCCCTCTCTCTGCAGAGGCCAAGGAGTTGTGTTGGGTTTCCAAGTGGGGGTCTGGTGGGGGGGTCAGGGGGAGGAGTCTCATATTTCTGGCATTCATGTTCTCAACCAGACTCCAAGGAGACACTTCCTGCCCCAAACAAAGTGTGAAGTGTAATTCGATTTTGACTTACTTATCAAATTAGATGAGCCATGTGCTTTTTAAAAATCCGGCCTTTGAAACTGGGCGCATGAATTTGCAAAATTTGATCGTTTGTATGCGGTGTTTCCATCCTTAGAACAAGACAGGAAGCCTCCTGTGACATTTATGAGCAGTGCAGGGTGCTCCTGGGAGTCAGCAGGGACAGGGCGCAGCACAAGGCAGCCTTGAGAAGATGGGAAATGACCCAGTTCTCAGGAAGACAGCCCAGTGTGGGGACGGCCCTAGTGGAGCCTGTCCTCTCTAGGTTAAGGATCAGCCCATCTTCTCCTTACACGGGTTCCTCAGACTTACTTCCCACATTCCTTAGCTCTCTGTTCCTTCTTCATTCACTCTCCTCTCCAGCCATGGGACCCGCTGACCCACACGGGACCTGCTGACTCACATGGGACCCCTGACCCACACGGGACCCGCCGACCCACATGAGACCCGCTGACCCAGATGGTCTGTGTGTGTGTAAAATATAGGAAGCTGGAGGTAACTCAGGCAATGGACCCTTACTCAGCCTAGCCTGCCCTTGTACCCCGCCCCACCCTCTATGTCCTCCTATGTCCCCCACCCTCCGCCCTACCCCCCCACTTCTGAGAATGCAGCCCAGGGCCCTGGGTGTGCAACACTAGTGCTCTGCTAGCCCCGAGTGTGCAAAGCTAGCGCTCTGCTAGCCCCGAGTGTGCAAAGCTAGCGCTCTGCTAGCCCTGAGTGTGCAAAGCTAGCGCTCTGCTAGCCCTGAGTGTGCAAAGCTAGCGTTCTGCTAGCCCCGAGTGTGCAAAGCTAGCACTCTGCTAGCCCCGAGTGTGCAAAGCTAGCGCTCTGCTAGCCCTGAGTGTGCAAAGCTAGCACTCTGCTAGCCCCAGGTGTTCTTGAGACACAGCCTTGCGATGCAGCTCAGGCTGGCTTTGAACTCACTATGTAGCCCAAAGCTAGCCTCGAACTCTCAATTCTGTCTCCACGTCTGGTCTTACAGACATGGACCACCACGTGAGGCTTCCAAGTTATCTCTTTAGTTGGGTCTATGAACCTAAGTATTTTTGTGTTCCGTAAAGTGTCTGTGTCTGTGTGTGTGTGTGTCCGTGTGCATGTATGTGTATACAGATGTACATGCATGTGGAAACCAGAGGAGCACATCGGCATCTTCCTCTGTCTCTATTTTTTGTGACAAGGTCTTTCAATGAACCGGAAGCTCCGTTAGTTCAACTCGTTTGGCCGGCCAGCTAGTTTCTGGGCTGCCTTGTCTCCACGGCCTCCAGCTCTGGCACATAGAGTCACACGTGACTTTTACATGAGTGCTGGGGACTTGAACTCAGATCCTCGTCACTCCATAGCAAGTGCTCTTACCCACTGAGTCATCTCCCAGCCCCTTGTGTGACATAAATTCCTGTACTGCTGAGCTATTACCTGTGGGGGTTGTCCTGGCTCCGTCTAGAGCCTTTGCTGGTAAAGCTCTCTCCACCCATTGCCCAAGCCTGACCTTTCACCTTCTTCCTAGTGCCTTAGTACTAAGTCCTTGATATGTATTTATTGAATGACTCGGTGTCGGTGTTGTGGTCCTGGTCTCTGAGGAGATGGAGTCACCGCTTGTCATGACTGTTGGTAGCTGTCTCTCCAGGGCAATTCCTGTTCCAGAGTCCCCCCACCTCTACATGTGCCAGGTTCCCACGGTGTGGCTATTTTTCCCCCCTCATGTTTTTTTTTTTTTTTCCTGAGCTGGCTCATTCCTTTCTGCGCACTCCTGCATGCCTGGCGCAGTTGCCTCTGAGCCTTTGTGGGTCCCCTGGAGTGGAGTTTCGCCCTAAATGGACACTTTGATGTGTGTTCCAGGTGTGGGTCCTATAGAGAGTTTTGGTTTGGCCTCCTTGTTCTGGGTGTGTGACTCTCAGGCCAGGAGAACCCTGGAGTCAGGAGCCCTATTTGAGACCTAGAGTAGTTGGTGTTGAAGAACATGGCCATCCCTTTGGCCCTGGGGTGTGTTTTCTCAGACTGTACTGAATTAAAGTGACATTACCTTGAGAGACCTGTCCAGCCAGCTGGGTGGGATGTCCTGGCAATCCTGGGCTCTGCCTTCAGCCTCTGGGGCCCAGAGAGGAGCTACGCTCGAGACCCCAACACCGAGATCCTTACACCAAGACCTGAGGCAGAATGTCTGACTAGTCCCAGAGAGAATGTGGTATATTTGGGGGTGTTCATATACCACAAATCCAGGCTGGTCTTGACATTTTGGCAATGGGTGCAGATCCTTCTCGCCCCAGAGGCCAGCAGATAGAGCAAGGACTGGTGTCTCGGTACTTCAGTAGGCCCCGCTGGCCATGCCCGATGCCCAGGGACAGGTTAGCTCTGTTTTCTGCTGGGCCACAGGGGTAGGTAGGGCTTGAACAAGGTGTGTGAGGACAACAGTATTGGCTTTTAAGAACTAGGCGTGGCTTGTGCTGGAGCAAGATAAGGGAAATGACATTGACTTTCTGAGAGCTTTGTCCTGGGAGGGAGAGTGTGGCTGGGCTGTCCCACGGCAGCACACAGATGCTCCTGCCCAGCAGAGCGGTTCCCACATTTGGCCAGGGAGGCAAAGGTTCAGTTAGGGAGTGGACAGTTCTGGAATACTGACCAGCAAGGCCAGCAGGAAGGATGAAGCCAGATGGGTGGCTCTTGGGTGTTGGTTCCTGTCTGTCCTTACAAGCCTGTTGGCCTGAGCCTTCATTCTTATGGCCAAGCAGGTCAAGGTCGGCCGTGGTCCCATCCTTTCTGGGAGCTCCTCCCAAAGTGCAGCGGCCCATGGCCCTGTCCCAGTAAGTGTGAAGGGTGACATAATCCTGTCTTCTTTGGCAGGGCCTGGGGTGGGGGAGAATTTGTTACTCAGTGGATAAATCTGTCTGCAGATGATGGTGGCTTGGGACCCAATTGTACCTACCATCAACTGGAGAAAACGTGGGGCTCCCCGCAGGTGTCTGGGGCAAGAGGGGGGTGGATGGGACCTGGGTGCAGTGGGACCCACAGAGAGACTGTCAGTCTCCCAAAGGTAGCTCCAGCTACTGGCCACCCCCTCAGGAACACCTTTGGCTGGGAGATGACAGGCCACTTGCTCAGGACATTGCCTGTTAGCGTCTGCCAAAGAGCCTGAGTGTCAGCATCTGGGACTCAGGCGTCCTGAGCTTGTGCACTGGCTGGTGGCCTGGCTGGACCCTTTGTCCAGCTGTGCTATAAGCACCTGCCTGGTGCCCGCCCCCCTTCCCTCATCCCCTTGCCTCAACCATGAAGAGCAAGCACTTCCAGTGGCGTTTACTCATGATGTCATGTGACCACTGCCTCTGTCTAATTCCAGGACAGTCTTATCACCCCGAAGGGAAACTCCACACTCATTAAATAATCTCCTCTTCCACTGCCCCTGTGGATTTGCCTCTTCTGAGGGCGTCCTACAGTCATTCATGCCTTGGAGTATCTGTTTCTTTAGCTCAGTGTGGGATTTTCTTTTTTCTAAAAAATAATTTATTTATTATGTATACTGTGTTCTGCCCACATGTCTGCCTGTCAGCCAGAAGAGGACACCAGATCTCATTATAGATGGTTGTGAGTCACTTTGTGGTTGCTGGGAATTGAACTCAGAACCTCTGGAAGAACAGTCAGTGCTCTTAACCTCTGAGCCGTCTCTCCAGCCCCTCAGTATGGTATTTTCAAGGTTCACTCGCATTCATAACTTTATCCCTCCTTGTGGGTGAGTGGTGTTCCCTCAGATGCGCTTGCCACGCCATTGTGTATTGCATCTGTGAACAGTTTAGCACTCTGTCTCTCTGTCTGTCTGTCTGTCTCTCTCTGTGTGTGCATGCACCCATTCCACAGCACTCATGTCGATGTCAGAGAACAACTTAAGAGAAGCCAATTCTCTGCCTTGTGAGTTGCAGAGTTAGCTCATGGGGGTTGGTGGCAGGTGCCTTCACCCTTGCTGGTTTGAGGATGCCCCCTGAGCAGGCTGCAGTCTTGGGTGGTTGAAGAGGGAAGGTGTCAGAGAACACACTCCTGACCCCTAGCACAGAACTCACTGTCTATACCCGGGTGAGGCACAGGGGAGGTTCTGGAAGGGAGAAGTTCAGCAAAGGTCTTACTTGTTCATCTGGCCATCCAGAGGTGTTTCAGAAAGGGATCAGTGCGTGGCGCTGTCCCCTCTGTGAAGTGGGGGTTCCGGGCTGCCTCGCACTCTTGCCGGGAACGTGTGGGGATTTAAAACCGAAACCAGCTACAATAGAGTCTTACAGTGCAGCCCTCCTGCACCAGCTCAGTCTCCAGTGCCCGGAAGTCATGTGGATGTGTTCGCTGGTTCCTCAAAATTCAAAATAGAACAGCTCACATCCGAATGTCTGTCCAAATCCGTCTCGCTGGGCATGGTGATTTATGCCCATAATCATACTATTCAGGAGGCCGACTCAGGGGAATCGGTGAATCTGAAGCCAGACTGTGTATAAATGAGGGCCCAAGGGGAAGAGAGAAGGGGAAAAAGGGAGAGCCAGCCTAAGAGCGCCTGCATACCCATGTTCACACCATGGTGTTCACACCAGCCGACCAGAAGCAATCACTCAAATGCCTATAGATAAAAGATTCACTGTGCTGAGCCTGGAGAGATGGCTCAGTAGTTAAGAGCACATATACTGCTCTTCCAGAGGACTGAGTCCAACAGCCACATCTGGCATCTCACAGCTGCCTGTAATTCCAGCTCCAGAGGGGATCTGATGCCCTCCTCTGGCCTTCTTTTGGCCCCTGTACTTAGGCACACATACCCACACACAGACATACATGCATGCATAAAATTAAAAATAAGTGTCTTAAAAATTAAAATCATACAAATCGAGGTTTTTAAAAAAGTCTAAATGTTCATTAAAGAAATATCGTTGGCCTTTAAAAGGCACATTCTATAGCATGGATGAACCTTAAGGACATTGCTCTGGATGAAATAGGCCAAAAGTCAGAAATCATCCACCCCTGCTTATCTAAGGATCTTAAACAAAATGAACGTTGCCTGAGACTGGTAGGAGACCGGTCAGGGCAGTGGGGAGGGTCCTTACAAAGTCCGAAGCCCAACCCTCATGACCCGCACTAAGATGGTAAACTTTACTGCACGCTGTTTTAAAGGCAGAAGTGGCCAGGAGCTGCTGCTGCCTTGGGCTGTGCAGGGTCAGGACGCATCTGTTGACTTGGGTGATGACATGACATAGGGTCTGGAAGGACTCTGGTCTCTCACAGTCCTGAAGACCTAGGGCTGGGATCACAAAGGCAACCCTGCCTGGGTGGAGGGTCTACCTCCCGATCAGGCAGGCAGGTGGATGGGGAGGCTCTCCCCCAGTGGGAAAGGTCACAGGGGTTTTCCAGAAGAGCTTCCAGAGCCCTGGGGAAGGCTGGGGCTCTACTGTGTTCTTATTATTTCTCAAGCAGGGCCCCTGGCAGGCTGAGTGTTTAGTTTGGTTTGAGTTTCTGCTATGAGCCTTGATGTATGTAGAAGGGCCACCTGGGGCTGAGGCAAGCCTTCCTTGACTGGGGGTGATTAGAGAGGGTTGGGGGACAGCCCTTCCTCCTCTCACCGCTCAGGAGAGAGGTGGGGGCAGGGTCTCAGACTCTCAAACAGATGGAAGCAATTTTCAGTCACGTGGAGGAGGCCTGAACCGCTGCCCGGCAAAGCAGGGCCCCTTGTCGTCCTCCAGGAAGCGGCCCCAAAGCCACAGGTTCTGGGGCCAGATGTTGCTCCGTCTTTGTTTATTTAAAGATGCTAGAAACCGAGAAGAGTGTTTGTGAGTGGGGAGCTGGCACTCTGGAAGCCCTTGTGGAGAGAGGACTGTTGCCCTGACCTGGGCTGGGGATGCTTCTGATGGGAGGCACTGGCCCCTAGGACCTGCCTGTGTCATTGTTTGGGGACACACACGTGTGGACCCTCTGGAAGCTCCTGGTGGGTTTACAAGATTCTCTTGTTTAATGCCCCCTGTCCCCCAGTGCCAGGAAATGAGGTGACTGCACCGTAAGGAGGCAGAGAAACAGGAAGTGATTGATGCAGTAGAGCCACTGCCTTTGGGGTGGTCCCCTGCCTCCTTCCTGGAGCTGGCTTTACAAGCCTTCTCCTGTCCGCAGGTCCAGCTTTGCTCCTGCTGGCCACGCCAATAAAATGGAGAGAAAAGCCATAACTCCAGAGATGGCCAGGGCTGAGTTAGCTGAGGAAGTACGTTGCAAGTCAGCTTGAGTTTAGTGTTTCCCCTGGAGGTGGAGGGACAGTGTAACCAAAGCCTGCACAAGTCCCTGCGGTACTTACTGGCCCGTCTTCCTGCTGCTTCCTGGGCCTGCTCACTTGGGAGGAGAGCTCTCCTGGGAGGTGGCAGAGGAGGGGGTGTGCCTCCTGAGCTCATGCCCCAGCAAGCACTTTTGGTTGCCCCCCACTTCTGAGGGAAGATGTGGCATGCATTGAGTTTCCTCCGCCGAGACAGTGTGCCCCAGGAGCAGAGCTGGGGCACCCTTCCCTGGAGGTGGGGCAGGGCACAACACAGAGTGGGGGAAAAACAAAACAAAACCAGACTTGGTTGGAGAAGGGAAGGGGACTTGGGAGCATCTGGTGTCCCCTCTGTGTTGTCTGTGTTTGGGGGGCTGGGCCAAGGGGTCTTAAGTTGAGAGTGCTGACATTTTCCATGCAAGAGGCGCCTTTAAGACTTTTTCAACAACGCAACATCCACACCTCGGCAGCCCCACAGCCACCCGGGCAGTTGTGGTTCAGAGCAGCACCTGAAGGATTCTCTCAGCATAGCATAAGCCTCTTGTTCAACCAGACCCGGGTTAACCGGCCTTGCACATCCCTGCTGGGTGGGAACACCTAGGGTCTCCAGTAGCCACTGTCTGAATTGTTCCCCAGGCCTGGGCTGTGACCGTGCATTCCAACTCTGACCTGCTGAAGGAAGCTGAGGTTTTCATTTTAATCCACAGACCTCCTAACCAAACTGACCTTTACCTGAGGGTGAGGGGCACTTGGTGTCCTGCCTGTCCTGCCTCAGGACTGTATTGGTCAGGTGCTTGGGAGTAGAGGCACTCCCAGTGAGGGTGGGTCAGGTCTGGAAAAGGCAGATAGGGATCAGATCACCCCTCCCCTGTGACCTGCTTGTGGTCACCTGCTGGACTGGGAAGGACTCTGGGTCTCACAGCTACTGCAGGCCATCTGAGCAGAGGTTAAGGGTGTGCAGAGACAGCCCCGAGGGACAGGTGGCTGAGGGGCGCATGCCTGTTGGATGGAACCATACAGGGGACTTCAGTTCTGAGGCGTCCCACAGGACTTTCTTGGGCATGCTGCTAAGCTCTGCGGCCTTGTTTTCCCCCTCCTGCCTGCACGTCCCGTTCTAATGACTCTGTTTTCCCCTCCGCAGGCTCCGAGGTGGCTCCCAGCTGTGTTGGTGACATGGCTGACAGCCCTAGAGATGCCATGCTTAAGCAAGCACCCGTGTCACGGAACGAGAAGGCCCCCGTGGACTTCGGCTACGTGGGGATTGACTCTATCTTGGAGCAGATGCGTAGGAAGGCCATGAAACAGGGCTTCGAGTTCAACATCATGGTGGTTGGTGAGTGTCCCAGGCCCTCTGCCAGCCACGAGCCCATCTTGCCGTTCCAGGCCTGCGCAGGGGCCCTGCCTCAGCCAGCAGCTCTCAAACTGTTCCCAGCCAGGTGGGGGGTAGCCCATGTCTTTCATCCCAGCACTCGGGAGGCAGAGGCAGGCGGATCTCTGTGAGTGCGAGGCCAGCCTGGTCTACAGAGCGAGTTCCAGGACAGACTCCAAAGCTACAGAGAAACCCTGTCTCAAAAAACCAAACAAACAAACTGTGTACCCCACTATAAAGTAGGGGAGATAATTTTCACCCAAAGACAACTGGGAAAAAATACCAGATACGGGCGCTTGTGCTGGGAGAGGGGACCTTATCCACCCACGACCCCTACCTGTGTTAGCAGTCTCACTAAGCAGTTGTAAGCCTTCTGTGACCAGTGACAATGGCCTCCACCTCTGAGTTGTGTTGAGTGTTCACTGGTTAACTTAAGCCCTGGCCTCTGGGCCAGAGTGGACTCAGCTCTCATGTCCAGGCCTGGCTAGAGGCTTCCTGGAGGTTCATCTAAGCTGCCCACCCAGGAAGTGGACTGTAGTAGCCATCTTCTTTCTCCTGTGGCCTTGGAGAGCTCGAAGTCACCAATGGTAGGTCGATAATTAGTGTGACCTGAGTGGGTTGTGTCCAGCAAGCTCAGAAGTCCCTTGGGCCCCACACATGAGAGATCCTCTCAGTAACCTTGTGAAAGGGGGACCTGCTTGACTGGAAGAAACAAGCCAGTTTTCTTTGTTTGTTTGTTTATTTAGAGATAGGGCTTCACTATGTGGCTAGGCTGGAACTTGCTTATGTAGACCAGGCTGGCCTCGAACTCACAGAGATCTTGCCTGCCTTTGCCTCTCGAGTCCTGGGGTTAACACATGCGCCACCACACCTGGTCTATGGTCCGGTTTTTTCATTCTCAGAAAAGGACTTTGCTCAGAACTGGGCAGGTGCCAGGGTGGCATCTGGGTAAATGCCTCCCATAGGCTGACGTCCTAAACCCAGTAGAGTCTGGTGGTTCTCCCACGGCAGGGCATCTGTCTGTCTGGGGAGCTGTGTCTATGTGTGTCTGCTCTGCCCTGGTTCACAGGCAACCTACACCTGTCCTTGGGGCTGCCATCCTCTTCTGAAGCCATTCCTCTGGAGTCTTGGTGTCTCTTCCTGCTTTGGGTGGCTTTTCTAGGACCAGGAAGGAGCTCTGGCCAAGTTAAACCAGGCCCCAGAGCCCCACATTGTGGGTTTAAACTCAACCCTGGACTTCTACTGAGGAGGTGGTGGCCCAGGTGGGGCTATCTAAGGACGTTGTGAGGCCAGGGGTCTCAGTGGAACATAGCCATGAGCTATGCTCTTGGAGAGCCTGCCGACCGGCCTCCCCCTCTCTCCCCAGGGCAGAGTGGCCTTGGGAAGTCCACCTTAATCAACACCCTCTTCAAGTCCAAGATCAGCCGGAAGTCCGTGCAGCCCACTTCAGAGGAACGCATCCCCAAGACGATTGAAATCAAGTCCATTACCCACGGTCAGTTCCATGGAAGTGGGGGCTGAGACTAGGGTGTAGGGACCCCCTTTTCTCAGAGTGTAGGGTCAAGGGCATCCCACTAGAGAGGTCACTGTGCCCCTTCTGGGAACATTGAAACTATGAGTAGGAACAGTCCGGGCCCCACCAGGCTGGGGCACGGTCCAAACTCCTTTAATAGAGGTCGCTTTCTCCCTGGTATCACCTCAGCTGCCATCGCAGCCCATCCTGGGACACCCAAGGCTGGTCAGGCAACCTGAGGGCTTGGGTGCCCCCTCTGACGTTGGGTGCTGTGGTTTGTGCAGATATTGAGGAGAAGGGGGTCCGGATGAAGCTGACAGTGATTGACACGCCAGGCTTTGGAGACCACATCAACAATGAAAACTGGTAGGTGACCTCGAAGAAACTTCCTTCAGGTGGAACCCCCCAGCCGGGCTTGAGGATCCCTGATACCACTTGAGCTCAGACACCCAGATAAGATCCCTCCAAACCCTAAAACCACACCTTTAGGGTCTAACATTCCAGATCAAAATGGTGTCAGCTGGGAATCACGTCCTCCCACACCAGGAGAAAGATCAGCATGGGGAGTTTGGGCAGAACGTTCTAAGATAAGGCTGGCTTCTCTTGGCAACAGCCAACCATTCCTGTAGGAAGTCAGATGGGTGTCAAGCCAGTTGTGGGTGGGGTCTTGGGGGGGCTTAGAGAGGACACGCCCCCGCACGGGCACTGGCTCAGCTAACCCGGATCTCCATGCAGCTGGCAGCCTATTATGAAGTTCATCAATGACCAGTATGAGAAGTACCTGCAGGAGGAGGTCAACATCAACAGGAAGAAGCGCATCCCCGACACGCGCGTCCACTGCTGCCTCTACTTCATCCCGGCCACTGGCCACTCGTATGTCCCATTCGGGGCCCTTGGTCTTGGTGGTGGGAGCCCCTGTGTCTTAACACTGCTGGGGCTACATGCAGGATTCTGTCCGCCCAGCTGTTGGGCACGGCGAGGGGAATGGGGGGCGGGCATGGGACACAACGCTGAGTCGGGGCTGTGTCGGCACAGCCCTTATGTGGATGTCTGTGTCCGTAGAGGGTCTGTGGCCTCTGCACTGGGTGGCTTCCTGCCCATTCTGCCTTCTCTTTGTCCAGAAAGCTGAGGACTGGGTAGGTCCCAGTCTAGAATCTGGTAGGCAGGCTCTGGGATGAGACTCTCAGGCTGTGTGTGTGTGTGTGTGTGTGTGTGTGTGTGTGCACGCGTGCGCGCGCGCGCAGTCACGTGACCATCTCCATGCCTAGTGATGGCTCTTAACCTCTTGGGCTGCTGAGGAACACTGCTGTGTGAGACACAGGAAACAGTGAATGTCCTCTGACTTCTGTGCCGTGACCTGTCCTTGCCAACAATGCTCCCGGGGCCTCCGAGGTGTGGGAACACCAGGTGCCTTTCGGAGTCTCCCTACCCCAGGGCAGGTGGACTCTGGCTGGTCTCAGTGACCAGGGTTCTTGACTCCCTGTGAATCGCATCTGTCCCCAGTACATGGGTTCCTCTTCCTGCTGGACACCCTTGTCCTGACTCTATGTAGGCCGGTCCTTATGGAGGAAGCAGGAGCTGGCAGTGGCCTGTTGAGGGCTCCCAAGTTTGGTGCCTCCTGGCCACAGCTGCTGGAGGCTGTACACTCTAGGCTGTCCCAGGCTCCTCTCTGGCTGTACACTCTAGGCTGTCCCAGGCTCCTCTCTGGCTGTACACTCTGGGCTGTCCCAGGCTCCTCTCTGGCTGTACACAAGAGCCTAGACTTGGAGGGCACCTTGCATCTTGCACCCTGTCTAGATGGCATGGGACTCACTGGGGCCTGGTTGGAAAATGCAAATATGGGTGTCTGAGCTTGCCAATAGTGACTGTCTCTTGTGGGGCCACCAAGAGCCCATTCATGGCAGGGGTGCCGTAAGGCCACCTCTTTTGGGGTTCTGCGGCTTCTCCAAGCACAGCCTGGGGCAAGGCCAAGATGACAGCGGGAGACAGGACTGACGTGGCTTCAGTAGGGAGAGCCGAGGGTGCTTCCCCAGTGATGACCCTCTGGGCTAGGGTCCCAGCTGGGCACCTCGCCTAGTTTTCTTCCCCTGACACTCAGTCCCCGGGGAAAGCAATGGCTTCTGGCCATCTTTGCTCAGACTTCTGCATGCAGCTTCACTTCCCGCAGGCGGTCTGGGCCTGACAATACCGCTATGGAGAAAGCGCAGTTTCAACAGGAAAATGATGCCCACTCTGGGTTCTGCCAGCCGCCTCCCTGCAGCCTTCCTCCTCCCTGCTCCTGTATCAGACCCTGGCTCTCTGGAGCCAAGCTGACCTGGAGAACAGTCAGCCTGTCCCAGGGCCCAGAGCTTTTGGACACTGTCTCCCACTTCTCCCTGACACTGGGAGCCCCAAGGCATGACTGTGAGCCAAGACACTCTTTGGGCAGGGTCCAGGGCCAGTTGGGCTCTGACAGTTGTAGATGAGGGGACTTAGGGCCAGCTTGACTCCAGCTTTCCAACCTCAACTCAATAGGGGGAGTGTTCACCCTGCATCCTTCCAGACCCCAACCGTGCCCCTCTACCAATGTGGCCTCCACTGTGATGCCCGAGACAGGGGTAGGTACCAAAGCTGCGTTTCATTTTACTGTTCTGTCTCAGGCTTAGGCCCCTGGACATTGAATTCATGAAGCGCCTGAGCAAGGTGGTCAACATTGTCCCCGTCATCGCCAAGGCTGACACGCTGACCCTGGAGGAGAGGGTCTACTTCAAACAACGGGTAGGATGCACGGCCTCTACTGAGCCCCCTCTCCCTCGAGGACTGCCTGGACAAGTTATAGGCCCAACAGGGGACTATCCAGCTCAGGGGATACATGACAGTCATCCTTCAGCCCTTCGCAGCGTGTGTTCAGCCTTGGGGGACCCCCAGCCTGGGTGGCTGCCTGGGGCCCCCATTTCCAGCAGCCTCAGTAGGTTTTAGAGTAGACTAAGGACAGGCAAATGTCTGGGGGCCGTCAGACCCAGCACACCTGGGTTTTATTAGGTAGGAAGGAAAACCAAAAGGGCAAGTCTGCCTCAGTCACTCCCTCCCTCTCTGCCATGGTCGAGGCCACTGCTGGCTGGGTGACAGGGGTGTCCCTGTGGGCATCCGCAGTATGATGAGTCCTGGGCCTCTTCTGAACAAGGCCATACTTCAGAACCTCCTGGCAGCTCCAGCCTGGGTTTGTGAAGCCTCAAATCCAATTCCAGAGGTTCCCAGGGCCTCCATCCCAGGTCATGTATCAGGGATTTTCCCAGCATGCATAGGGGAGGGTAGTCAGACAGGGATGTGTCTGCTGGAGACCAGAAGGCTCTCCAGTGTATGAGAGCCTGGATCTACTTGGGCAAATGAGACAGCTGTTCCCTGGGATGTCCTCTGTCGACTGCCACCCATCTGGGTTGTCATGAATGTGGGAAGCATTTCAGCAGGCCGGTACACCCTGAGCTGCAGGTGGGAACCATGCTGGTCCTTAGAGGGTTCTAGGAAAGAGGACTCAGCAACCCTGAGGTTTTTTTTTCCCGGGCGGGGGGGGGGCGGTGATGAGCTACACAGGAAACATGGGGAGATTCTCAGGACAGTGATTGCAGGGCCCCTTGGCCAGGCGAGCCCCTTCTTGATACAGAGGTACCAGTCTGGGCGGGATGCAGCTCGGTTGGCAGAGAGCTTGCCTAGCAGACAGAAGGTTCATGGCCTGAGCTTCAGCACCACATAAAACTGGGCACGGTGGCACATACCTGTAACACCCGCACTAAGCAGGTAGAGGCCGGAGGCTCAGGAGTTCAAGGTCATCCCTGATTACATAGCCAGTTCGAGGCCAGCCTGAGCTGGAGACTTTGTCTTCCCAAAAAGATGGGTGTGGGACTGGAGAGATGGCTCAGGGGTTAAGAGCACTGGCTGCTCTTGCAGAGGACCCGGGTTCAGTTCCCAGCACCCACAGGGCAGCTCACAACCAGTTCTAGGGAGTTCAGCGTGCCCTCTTCTGGCCTCTGTGGACACTAGGCATGCATGTGGCACGTAGGCAAAACAGTAGTACGCATAAAATAAAGATAAAATGAATCTTTTTAGGAGATTAGACATTCTCGGGGCAGGGCCACTCCGAGCCTCTGTAGGGTTCATGACTCAGGCACCGGTGGCTGATAGCCCCGTTTAGGGACCATGCCCCTGTGCTCCCCAGATTACTGCAGACCTACTCTCCAATGGCATTGATGTGTACCCCCAGAAGGAGTTTGATGAGGATTCAGAGGACCGACTGGTGAATGAGAAGTTCCGGGTGAGCGGGTCAACCGGATGCTGGGGGTGGGGGCAGCGGTGGGATGGCTTTAAACTGTGGGGGTGTAGCCTCTGAGCTGGAAAAGGATGGGTGTCCATATGTCCACCCCTGGTCCTCTCAAGCCAACGCCTACGGTTCTCCAGGCCCAGATCCAGGGGATCACGTGACTAACACACTCTTCTGCCTCTTCAGGAGATGATCCCATTTGCCGTGGTGGGCAGCGACCACGAGTATCAAGTCAATGGCAAGAGGATCCTGGGAAGGAAGACCAAGTGGGGGACCATTGAAGGTATTGGCTGCTGTGCTGCCCCGTAGTTAAGCTTGGTCCTCATCCACTGTACCGTGGGTCTCTGTTTCTTCTTGTCTTTTAAGGACGATGGCTGTGGGCTGCACCTGAGTTCCTTGAACTTAATTACTTTGTCATAGACTTGGTCACTTTGTCCCAAGTACTGAGGGCTGGGACTCTGGTCTTCTCTGGGGTCCAGGTCAGCACCTCAGTGGGGTACTGGTCCCCATCTGGGATCTTAGCATTTGAGAAGTGGAGGCAGGAGGATCAGGGATTCAGTACCATCTGTCGTACAGTGAGGTCAAGGGAGAGCAAGGGAGAAAATGTGCAGCCTTGCACTGGAGCCCCTAGAGTTAGGAGCTGTTACCTGTTCTTACTGAGGTGAGGCATTAAAGAGAACCCATCTGCCCTTCCCTCCCACCGCCCTCTCTCCCCATTTCCTTTCCATACTGTGCCCTCCATGTAGTCTGCCAGGTAGGGTGCCACGGGGATATTTTCCAAATATGCTCTGGGTATTTTAGGTGCTTTCTGTAGCTGTCCCCCCAACTCCTCCCCCCCTCCCCGTGGCTGATGATGACCACAGAGGTGACCCTAGGGCTATGCTATTCCTCGGCTTCCTTTCCCTCAGTCCCTCCTTCCCGTCTCTGCTCGTCCTCTGTGTATCTTTCCACAAATAATGCAAGGCATGTTTGGCGCGAGGAAAGTATAGGGTAAGAGCCCTTGGGGATCTGAGAATGGCATTGGCTATTGGCACATCTCTTCTGACCCCTGGTGGTCAGCATGGGTACTGCAGACACTCAATGAGAAATCGTCAGGAAGGCAGCCAGCCAGGTTAGTTGACTACCCACAGCTGAGGGTCCACGTGGCCTGTGTGAACCTGTAAAACTGCTCCCCCTGGTGGTGGTTCCCACATGCAGCAGCCTTCCTGTGAGGACCCCTGGGGACTTATCGGAACATGGTGGGAGTTCCTGTCAGGAACACACACACCCTGTGAGTGAATAACTGAACAAGCCCTATCCAACTGTGCCCACTCCTTACCCCCTCCTTGGTGTGCACCGTCCAAAGTGCCTGTTCCATCTTGGAAGCTGGCCAGAGTACTGTCTGAGGATGGAAAGCTGCTTTGTTCCTTGAGCATAGTGTACTCGAAAGCCTCACAAAGCCAAATTATGCTGTTGGCTCATTTGGTCCTTTTGTACCCCCGAGGCATGAACCTTGCCATTCTCCCACTTGAACTTCTTTTTACATCTATTTATTAATGTACTTGTTTTATTGGGGGAACAATGTACAATGTATATTGTCTTGTACATGCCAGACCACATATGTGGAGGTCAGAGGACAACTTGCAAGAGTCGGTTCTCTCCTTCTACCCTGTGGTTCTGGGAGTCAAGCTCAGGTGTTGAGCTTGGCAGCAAATGCCCGTATCCACTGAGCCATTAGCTCATTTTATTGGGAAACTAGGTCAGAGAAGCCAAGATTCACCCAGGCCTGGAGTGTAAGGAATGATGGGTTTACTTTGGCTTACAGTTCCGGGGTGCAGCCTATCATGATTGGGGAGTCATGGTAACTTGACAAGAGGCAGTTGGTCACCTGGAACCCACAGTCAGGAAGCAGTGATGAATGAATGTGAGAACTTAGCTTACTTTCTCCTTTCATTCAGCCAGAAAGCCCCAGCCCGTGGGATGATGCTGCCCACATTCAGGGTGGGTCTTCCCTCAGCTGAACCTCTCTGGATGCACCCTCATAGACACGCTAGAGGTGTGTCTCCCAGGCGACTCCAAAACTAGTTGGGTAACTGTCAGTCACAGGCCCCTTTTCTCCCCTGCCCACTCTTGGGTGGGACTTTCTGGAGGCTATTGGCATTACTGGACATTGAGCATCTTTCTCTCTTCCTCAGTTGAGAATACCACTCACTGTGAATTCGCCTACCTGCGGGATCTCCTCATTAGGTAAGTCAGCCATCAGCTCCGAGGGCCCCTTGCAAGGACCAGATCTGGGGTTTGGTGGTGGTAGATGGGTGGGCAGAGGCCCCACCCTGCTGGCAGCCCTGCCCTCAGGAACCCATTGCCTAAAGCTGAAAACAAAACAAAACCCTCTTGGGAATGAATGAAGAAATGGGGATTCTTCCTGACCTTATGAGGTCACCAGGATAAGAGGGGCTGAATTCTGATCCACTGTGGTCTAAGCCTGCTGGGTTTGGCTATAGCTACTAAGGACACAGCCTGGGCTATATGTCTTAAAACCAACAAAAGAAAAATATCATAATGAAAGCTGTTATTTTGTATAATTAAAATATATCAATAGGGAAAAAAAAGATGTAGAGCAAGGGACCTGGGGTGAGAGTTCCAAGAACAAGCCTTACCACCTTTGGGACTCCTCGCCCTGCCAACTTCCCTTTCCAAAGTAAAGGGTAGCCGCAGTGTGCTGTGCGGGTCAGTGGTAGAGCTTGCCTGGCAGGCTTAAGGCCCTTGTTCCCACCTACACAAAGAAACTAGAGGGGAAAAAAGCTCAGGGATAGCAGGGTGGACAGTTCTGGGGACTGTGGTCACCTGCTGCCTCCTGCTGGCCACAGCTTCAATTTCTGTCTTGGACCACAAATACTGGAATCCCGCCTACTGGTGGGGACCTTGGGACCTTTCAAGTTTGTGCTCAGCCCCCCATCCTTGTGCAGGCCCCTGAGTAGCCACAGCATGGGCATAGAGAGGAGGAGGCATGGGTTAGAATGAGAGGCGCCAGAGGGTCTGGAGTCACCGGAGAGCAGACTCTGCCTGGTCCTGCAGTGTGTACACCGCCAGCCTTCAGGCTGCCTCGAAGGGCCGGGAGGGAGGGAAAGGCGGGTGGTTGTGACCCCAGGCAGGCTAAGTGCTCACCCCCATGCTGGCCGCATTCCGTGCAGGACACACATGCAGAACATTAAGGACATCACCAGCAACATCCACTTCGAAGCCTACCGTGTGAAACGCCTC
The DNA here is from genome assembly GCA_004026605.1 of Ondatra zibethicus. NCBI lineage: Eukaryota > Metazoa > Chordata > Mammalia > Rodentia > Cricetidae > Ondatra > Ondatra zibethicus. The sequence continues at coordinate 18,549 of PVIU01018185.1, forward strand.
AACGAGGGCAACAGCGCCATGGCCAACGGGGTCGAGGAGAAGGAGCCGGAAGCCCAGGAGATGTAGATGCCATCCCGCCCCTGGACCCCACCCCCAAATCTTCTCATCCTCCCTCGTCCACCCACCTACCCTGTCTTATTTTATATAATTGTCTCCTTTTGTCACCCGCCTCCTTTTCTTTCCATGCTCTACCAAGTAACAAGAGAGGGCTTATCTCCCAAGTGTGCTCTTATTGGCTGCAGCAGGAGGGTGGGCGGGGCTACAGCCTGGGCTTGCCTCTGTGTCCCACTCCCTCCGCATGCTGGGAAGGTTTGACCCAGCTCATCCCTTGAGGGCTTAGGGGATGTGTGTGTGTCCATGCCCACTCTGAGTTTTGAGCTGAGGTCTGTGGGGACCGGGTCCTAGGGGTTGCAGAGGAGTGCATTAAGCCACAAGTTCCCACGGCCACAGCCTCAGAAGCAGGCTGCACCAGGGGAGGATGAGCTAGCCAGGTTGTCCTGGAGCCCCACCTGTCATTGTTCACAGCTCCCTCAGCTGCCTGCTCCCCAAGGAAACTAGAGACATCCACAACCAAAGTTGCCAATCACTTAGACGTAGTGACAACTATGGCCCTTCTCCCTCAAGCTTGTCCCAGAGCAGAAAGTGCCTTGATCCACAAGAGCCAGTCACCTCTTCCCAGTTGTCCCTTTGGATGAAAAAAGCAAGGACATGCTGGAGGGAGGGAGTTCTTTTTTCCCTCCCTTTGATTCCCCCTCCACCCCCACCCCGCTGTAGACTCTGCTACTGCACGGGGCTCTAATTATCAAAAGGAAACCTGAAAGATGAGCCCCGCCCCCACTCCCAGTCTTAGAAAGGTCAACACAGACCTGAGGAACTGCGGGAGGGAGCCATGGAAGAGGGCCAGGGAAGGTGCATCTGTCTGGCCCTCACTTTGGCCGCAGATGCTCTGGTTACATTGTTACCCAGTTGCCTCACCCCACCCCAAAACACTTGCTGCCCAGGCTCAAGCCTTTGATTCACTGACTGCTGGGTGGGAGCCAGGAAAATCTGACCATTTTGCTGTCCATATGTGCCTAACCCCCTGTGTCCCAGAACCCATTGGAATACCCCCGAGGACTTCAGAGATGGATACCCAGACCACAGGGCAAGGTTTCATAGCAAAGCCAGGCTCCCTCATCTTCTCTCAGAGGGAACTGTTAGGGACCAGCCATGCACAGCTGACCAAAGCCATGCCCTTTCTGCTTGCCCGCCATCCTTGTCCTGTCCCTGGAGGAGTTTGGTGGGTGTAGACAGGTTGGACCCGCTTGGGGAAGGCACCTCCACAGACCCCGGCTAGCTTCTTGCGGCCTAGAAGTGCAGTGGGAGGGGTGGGGTGCAGACAGATGAGGGGTGCTCTTTGTTCCCTGTATTGAGTGTCCACTCCCCCACCCAAATGTGGAAGGCCCCTCATTGAACCCTGCAGCCGAACAGTTCGCATGCCAGCTTGCCAAGTTCTTTTGCCAAAATCAGGACTTTGAAGGAAATCTCCAGCATGCTGGACCCTGGGCACCTTGGCCTTCCCCAGCCCCAGTGTCCCTGGGGACTTAGCATCAGCCCAGTGCCATCAGGGTGACATCGTGCCTCTGTAACCAGCCACTGAAAAACTGTTCGTCTCACCAGGCTGTTTCATGCGGCCTTTCGCTGGGGGCCTCCAGGGAGGGGGGGGTGTCTCTTTTTGTATAAATAACAAAGTGTTGAAATAAATGTTTCAAATACAAACTGGCTCATTCTGGAGTGGCAATGGGTTCTCTTGCCTCAGGTGGATGGAGGCTCAGGTGGATGGATGGGCTATGTGGGACCCCAAATTCAAACCTGCAGGATCAGTGGCTCGAGTGACAAGACCTCTCCCAGAAGACTCAGTTAACAACACTCATTCAGGTGATTCACACCGCCTATAATCCAGCCCCAGAGGGATCTGGCACCCTCTCCTGGCCTCGGATGGTACCTGTACACATGTGGCAGACATAGACATCCATATACACATGAACACAAATCTACATGTTATTATGTCAGGCCCTATGAACAATAATGTTATTTGAAGAGCACTAAACCGTGTGTGGTTCCAGGGTCCTGGTTGAGACAACTGGGATGGGAAGGGGAGGAGCCATGGCCCCAGCCCCTTCGTGTGTGTGTGTGTGTGTGTGTGTGTGCCCACACGTGTGCACTTTAATGTCCTGCAGCTCCTGGGATGAATGACCACAAACCAGACCACCTAGAACCACAGAAGTCTACATTCCTGTAGTTCTGGAAGCCCCAGACCAAGTGTCAAGACCCTGTTCCGTCCACCGTCTTGAGGAAAGAGTCCTCTGCCTCTGCCTGCTCCTGGAGACTGCCTTGCTCCAGCCTCTGCCTCTGTCTTCGCACTCTCTTTCCTCTATGTCTTGAGAGATGTTCTCCTCAGACGGAGGGTCACTTCGGCCCAGGATCTCACCTGGATCTTTATATCTCTAAAGACCCTGTTTCCAAATAAGGCTTCAGTCTAAGGTTCTGCACAGGTGGGAATTTGGGGCAATGCACGGATTACCTTGCCACACCCCCCTCCTGCATCTTGGGGTTCCCAGAGCTACGGGGGCAGCGTGAGGAGAACCCGAGACTCACTTGCCTCCACCCAGCCAATAGTCTGAGGAGTGACTCCCCGTCTCTGGCCTGCCTACACTCTTCTGAAGGCCCCCTGCAGATGAATGGGTTTCATTGGCAAATGAGTTATGATCAGTGGCCTTGTGGGATCTTTAAGTCAAGGATTCCGAGTTGTGGGTTCTACTGCTGATGGTACTAGGGGGATGGGAGGGTCAGGCCCATGGAGCCAGCTTGCTTGTGCTCCCCAGTTCTAAGCCTTGGTACACACTCCCCCACCTTGAATTTCTCTTTCCTCAGCTGAACTGTCCCCATGTTCATTCCCATTGTCCTCCAGCCACAGACAGATGCAGGCAGTTGTCAATTCATTCACCTGACTGGCTACCAACCTAGCCCAGATGTGCCTCCCAGCCAATGATGGGGGGGACCCTCACCTCCCACTCAAAAAAATCCAGATATTCCATGTAGGAGCAGAGCAGCCAGCCACTCCCATCTGCCCAGGAGCGTGGGCTTTCTTGAGCCTCCCACCAACAAACAGCCAGCGAGACCCGCTCTCTACAGTACTGGGGTTACAGGCAAGCAAAAGGAAAAGAGTTGAAATGTAGGTGCTGGGGCTCTACACTCAGGTCCCCAGGCTCATGCAGCGTGTGCTCTTGGCCACTGAGCCTGCTCTCCAGCCCTGAATGTGGCCTCTCCATGAGACTGTCAATGCTTGAACTGGAGGGGACGGGAGGTTGGACAGAAGAGCAAGGTGGCTTCATGGCGTGGGACCCCTACGCATCGCATTGGACCTTCCTCCTGCCTGTCTGGCCCCAGCCTCACATGGAGCCAGCACCAATGGCCCCTGGAGCAGCGGCGTGGTCCAGGATGGACTGTCACCAAGGCACAGAGGCCTTGCAGCACGCCCTACTCATGCTGGCTTAGGCATCGATGAAAGCTGGGGTGTCCCAGAGGGTCTATGAATGCCAGGTGTCCCTTTCTCCACCCCAGGCCTCGGGGCTTGAAGGCAGGAAACAGATGGACAGTCTCTGGGGAGCCGCTGGAGTGAGGCCCACCCAGAGCACCTGGATCAGGCTGGAGAGCCTGAAGAGTTCATTCAGAGCGGGCCCTGTTTGGGTGGCTTTTGGATTTTTGTTTGTGGGTATCGTGTATGTGTGTTTCTGTAAATACACATATATGTTGGGGGGGTGTTTGTGTGCATGTGGAGACCAGAGGTCATCCTTGATTGTTTTGTTTTCTCTTTTTTTTTCTTTTCTTTTCTTTTTTCTAATTTGAAATGGGGGCTCTCGTTGGCTTAGAGCTTCCAAAATAGGCTGGTCTGGCTGGTGGTCAGTGAGCCCCACAGATCTGCCAGATTTTGCCTCCCCAGTGCCAGGTTAAGGGCATGCCTGCGTGCTGGGCTTTACCTGGTTCTGAGGAGCCAAGCTCAGGGCCTCCTGCTCACATAGCAAGCATTTTACCAATGGAGCTGGCCTCTCCATGTGCTTAAAATGTATCTATTTGTTTATTTATTTAATGTGTCTGTGAACCCGGTGTGTGCCTGGTGCCGAAGGAGGCCAGAAGAAGGTGTGGGATTCCATAGGACTGGAAGTTACAGACTGCCATGTGGGTGATGAGACTAGAAATCGGACCTGAATCCTCTGGAAGAGAAGTCAATGCTCTTAGCCATTGAGCCATCTCTCTAGGTCTCTACTCATTTTTAAACACCCTTCTCAATATGGAAAATGCCAGAAAAAAAAATTACACACTAGAGAAAATACTCCCATTCCCATCCAGTGATGCTGCCTAGCTCTGATGCTGGGGCACGGCCTCAGGCTATAGGGAAGATGGGGGCAATTCCAGCATTTGAGAGGCTGAGGCAAAGGGTCAGGAGTTTGAGGCCACCACCGTTCCCAACCCCCACCCAAGTCCCTGTGTCTTCTGCCCAGAAAGGCTCCTCAGCCATTGGAGTGCCCTTCTATGGAGCCCCTCTATGCTCCCCCCCTCCCTGTCTCTTGGAAGGCGGGGCAGGGAGAGGAACCTTGTCTCTGTTGTCACCACCCCTCACACCCCCACCCCCTCACACTGCCCGCGCAGCCCTTTGGGAACCAGCGAAGGACTGAGGTGCATTTCCTGAATCGGAATAGAGATCCTTTCCAGATGCTCTGCCCAGAGCACAGACAGGAGGGGCTTGTGCAGCCCTAGAGCCGCAGCGTGAGGGATGCTGGCTGCCTCCATGCCAGGTTTCCTACTGCCGAGGGCCACAGCCCTAAAGATGTAAAAAGTAAGAGCAGAAAAACTGCCGTGGACCTGCGTCCCAGGGCGGTCTCCTGAAGGCCAGAGACAACCCTGGCTACATACATGCACAGTGAGACCCTGTCACAGAAGGATAAAGTAAGAAGTTAAATCCTCTTGTGACTCTGAATAATTCAAGCAATGCCTGCATGCCGTAAAACATTTGAACGGGGGGCTGGAGAGATGGCTCAGAGGTTAAGAGCACTGACTGCTCTTCCAGAGGTCCTGAGTTCAATTCCCAGCAACCACATGGTGGCTCACAGCCATCTGTAATGAGATCTGGTGCCCTCTTCTGGTATGCAAGCATACATGGAAGGAATGTTGTATACATAATAAATAAATAAATCTTAAAAAAAAACATTTGAACGGTAGCCATGGAAACAACAAACAGTGACAGCCAGTCAGCCTGCATATGAGTAGGAGCCAAATACTACGCCTTTAATCCCAGCACTCAGAAGGCAGAGGCAGGTGGATCTCTGTGAGTTCGAGGCCAGCCTGGTCTACAGAGTGAGTTCCAAGTCAGCCAGGGCTATGCATAAAAACCCTGTCTCAAAAAAATAAAAAAAATAAATAAATAAACTTTAAAATGTGTGTGTGTGTTGCATGTGTGCATGTGAGGGTGTGGGTACATGTACTCATGGGTGCACATGGAGAGAGGCCAGAGCAGAACACTGAGATCTCTTCCTTATTGCCTGTGGTCAGTGAACTTTCAAGATCCTCTTGTCTCTGCACCCAGGAGTCCAAACAGGGAGTCTCTCTACAGCAAGAGACAGGGGAGGTTCCCATGCAAGCTCCCCTCCTTCCTCCTGCCTCACAGGCTCATGGGTTTGAACACTTGCTCTCCAGAAGGTGGTGCTGTTCTGGGAAGTTATGGAGCCTTTCAGAGGTGGAGATGGTGTGGCTTGAAGGTTACAGGCTGGCTCTTCTTCCTGCCCGAATGTCCTGATCCCTGATCTATAGAGAATGAGGGGGCTGTGCCACGAGCCCCCTCCCCCGGCTGTCATGCCTTCCTGCCACAGGGGGTGGTATCTCCTCCCTTAAATTGCTTCCATCAGGTATTTGGTGACAATGATAATATAACTAATTCACTGTTTTCCCTTTGCTCCTTTCCAATTGCCACTTCGTGGCTTAGGGATAGCCAGAGCCTCCTGCTCTGCTGGCAGTGAGTTTTAGCTCAGCGGTGTAGTAATGGTTAGTCGTCATTGCCAGCTGGATTTGGAACCACCTGGTCGGCGCCTCTGGCCGTGTCTATAAACACATTCCAGGCTATGGGCAGCACCACCCCATGGACTGGGGCCCTTGAATGAATGAATAAAGAGAAGGGGACGGGAAGCCCTCCAAGGACCAGCACTCATCTCTCTACTTCCTGACTGTGTGCACCATGCGGCCAGCCAACTCAGATTCCTTCCACCGTGATAGACGGTGACCCCCTCAAAGTTGAACTGAAACAAAGCTTTGTTTACTTCCATCTCTTGAATCGTGTTTTGTGTCACAGCAAGGAGACAGGTGGGGCTGAAGCGCTACCTCTCCATTCCCTGTAGGGTCAACACTGCAGCCTTGATCGTGGGTCCACAGAAGCGTCCCAGGGTATCCCTCCTAGGTCACATATGGAAGAATTCCTGGAGACCAGAGTTGGACAGAAGGGCTGAGAACAGATGGCCCTCAGTAGTGCCTGAGGGTCCCTTCTAAGTCAGTGTGACTCAGTGTGGTCCCTGGAGAGGCCATGGATACAGTGGGACTGGGATGGGTGTCCCTTTTTCTTTTTTCTTTTTCTTAAGATTTATTTATCACATACACAGTGTTCTGGCATGCAGGCCAGAAGAGGGCACCAGATCTCATTACAGATGGTTGTGTTCCCATGTGGTTGCTGGGAATTGAACTCAGGACCTCTGGAAGAGCAGGCAGAGCTCTTAACCCCTGAGTCATCTCTCCAGCTCCTTGGGTGTCTCGTTTTCTGCTGTGTGGCCTTGGGCAAACTCTGTCACACCAACAGGGACAATGGTCATTTAGGCATTCTTTGATGCAGGAAGGAACCCTGTGTTCATGACAGTGATCAAACATCCAAGAAAAGCAGCTTCTAGGGAAAGATGTGTTTTGGCTCACAGCCTAGAGGTGTGGATCTGTGCACAGCCTAGAGGTGTGGATCTGTGCACAGCCTAGAGGTGTGGATCTGTGCACAGCCTAGAGGTGTGGATCTGTGCACAGCTTAGAGATGTCCTCAGTTCACTGTCTGCTTTTCAACTCACTGGCAAGGCAGAAACCTCATGGCTGAAGGACATGGTAGAAAAGGTTGCTCACCGCACAGTAGCCAGGAAGCAGGGAGAGAAAGGGAGGGAGAAGAGACGAGGCCTACCCTTCAAAGGCGCCACTCCAGTCATCTACTTCCTCCAACCAGGTCCCATCTCCTGGTTCCTACCACCTTCCGGTAACACCATCAAATGATGAATCCACCAGTGAACTGACGAGGCCAGAGCCCTTGTGAACCAGTCATGTTTCCCTTGAGGTTTGTAGTCTCACCGCTGAACATTGTGCTAGGAAAAAAAAAATCTCTCTCTGTTGTTTTTTGTTTTTGTTTTTTGAGACTTGGTTTCTCAGTAACTATGGACCCAGTCCTGGAACTCTCTCTGTAGAGCAGGCTGGCCTTGAACTCCCAGAGACCCGCCTGCCTCTGCCTCCCGAGTGTTGAGATTAAAGGCGTGTGCTACCACCGCCCAGCTAGCCTTTACCATGTGAGGGTCAGGGAGTACAATTCTGTGATGGTTTAAAGAGATGTCCCCTAGTCTCAAACATTTGAATACTTGGTCCTCAGTTGGTGGCACCATCGGGGAGGCTTGGGGGTGTGGCCTTGCTGGAGAAGGACTTTGAGGTTTCAAAGCCACACACCACTCCCAATGCATGCTCTCTGCTTCCTGCTCGTGGTGTAAGATGAGAGCCTCAGCTTCTGTTGCAGCCTTCACACCTGCTGCTTGCTTCCCTCCATGATGGACTATTTCCCCTCTGGAACCGTAAGCCCAGAGAAATGCCGCTCTAAGTCGCCTTGGTCATGTGTTTTACTTGTTTTAGGATTTACTTATTTATTTATTTTTATTTATTTATTTATTTATTTTTTTTTAAATATTTATTTATTATGTATACAATATTCTATCTGTGTGTATGCCTGCAGGCCAGAAGATAGTACCAGATCCCATTACAGATGGTTGTGAGCCACCATGTGGTTGCTGGGAATTGAACTCAAGACCTCTGGAAGAGCAGCCAGTGCTCCTGACCTCTGAGCCACCTCTCTGGTCCCAGTCATGGTACTTTATCACAACTGTAGAAAAGTAACTAAGGCAGTTTCATACCCAAACCCCAACAAACACGGTGAATTCTCCCCTAAGCCAAGAGCCACCTGGACCCAGCACTGGTGTAGGAGGGTCCTTCTGTATTTGGGTTGCTTTTATTGGTTAATAAAGAAACTGCCTTGGCCTTCTGATAGGGCAGGACTTAGATAGACAGGATAAAGAGAAGAGAATGCTGGGAAGGGGACAGAGCCAGAGAGAGCTGCCTGCCATGAAGCCTGCCAGGTCAGAGATGCTGAATCTTTCCCGGTAAGCCACGACTAGTGGCGACACACAGATTATTAGAAATGGGTTAAACAAATATGTGAAAGTTAGCCAATAAGAGGCTAGAGCTAATGGGCCAGGCAGTATTTCAATGAATACAGTTTCCGTGTAATTATTTCTGGTACACACCGGGAGCCGGATGGCACAAGGGGCCCTGCGCCGAGAACACAGCCCGAACCCCTCATTGCAACACAGCACCAACTCACATGGGGCTCCATTCTCTCTCCATCACGATGACATTCCTTCCTCCAGCCCTGGCAGGTGGGTTCTCTTAGCATCTCTGGGGCCTGGATATGTGCGTGCAGTCTAGGGCTTTCCCTTACATACTTGAGAGCCACGGCAGCACTGTCCTGCTCTGTAAGACTGGGTGACCCAGGGCACATCTGAAGCACAGTCACAGCTTTCTAGGCCGCAGGGACTCCACCATTGGTGGTCAGGTTCTGTTGCACCATTGCAGCTCCTGAGGGCCCAGATGCCATAGGACCTCATACACATTGTAGCCGAATATACACTGAGCACCCTGTGGGAAAATCATCTTCCTTGCCCTTTATAGAAGATACTTATAAATAATTAGAAGAAAATGGGGCATGAATAATTAAGGCTGCCCAGAGTAAGTGGTTTTTGATCTGTCTGCTTGAATTAAAAAAATCATCACTTGGAGGGGTCTGGAGGCCAGATAGTTTCTGCAAGGTCTTATTACCCACAATGCCACTGCCTGCTCCTCTTCCTCTCCACTCCCCCCACCCCTCTTCATCCCTCTCTTGGGTGCCAGGGACATCAGCATTGGGCTCTTCACCAGCCCTGCCATCCAGGATACCATCATGGCCTCTTCTCTTTCCCTGGTTAATACTTTCTTCTGAGTCCCATCCCAGCAAGAAACATGAGTCCCTAAAGAGAGACTGACTCAAAGGCTGGGATGCTCAGGAGTCCCGGAAGTACACTCACCTGGCCAGCCTATCGGCATGCCTTAGAACAAGGGTTTGGTCCAGCAGAGGCTCTGTAAAGGACTTGGGGACAGGCCTGCCACACAACTGTCTCTGCCTCTTCACAGAGCCGTGGAGCCCGTGGCTCCATCTGTAGACTTCTTGCCTTGGGATGTCCTTGCCTGGGATGGCAGCTGCTGGGGGTTGCTGGAGAGGGTTGACATGGGGACTTAGGGTCTGTCTGTCTGTTTTGCAATGCTGAGGATGGAATGTGGGGCTTTTACAATATATAGCAGGTGAGTGTCGCACCCCTGAGCTGCAACCAGTCCCTCTCTCTGGCTATTGGGATAGTCTCTATCTCTGTGTATTCCCCATCTGTTCACAGGAATCATCGTCCTCTCCTGACTGTTCACCCTATAGGCCTCTTCACATGTTTTCATTCACGCCAGTGAATTAAGACCTTGTCTGTTACTTATGTTGTTATAACAGACATACAACGTAAGTGCATACAACAGGCAACAGGCTTGTGTGTTGGAATAATAGGTCCCCACCCAGGCCCTACTCTGGGAGATTGTGAAGCTTTTAGGAGGCGGGGCCTAGCTGGAGGTGGGAAGTGGGCCACAGCTCTTACTCTGGTCTGAGCATTCTCTCTGCTCTCTGGTCAGCTCCACATGACACTGGCCACCAGGGAGCCACACACTGCCCTGCCTTTCCTGCCATGATGCACTTCTTTCTTTTTCTTACCTCTCTCTCTCTCCCCTCCCTCCCTCTCTCTCACCCTCCCTCCCTCCCTCCCTCCCTTCCTCGACAGGGTTCTGGTTGTCCCAGAACTAACTGTACACCATGTTGGTCTTGAATCTCAGAGATCTGCCTGCCTCTGCCTCCCGAGTCCTGGGATTAAAGACTGCGTTACCATCCAGCTATGATGGTTTTCCTAAACTGAGTCAAAACAAACTTCCCCTCCTTTAAGTTGCTTCTGTTCAGTATTTTACCATAGCAATAAACAGAGAAATTAACTTTGGCTAATAATCCCAACATCCCTACTTTTTCCCGGTGAAGGTTTTCTCATGATTATGTTTTCTTGCTTTTTTGTACTTCCAAATCATGTATTAGGAAAAATATTGGAAAACAAAGCTCAGATTTGCTTCACTGTTGGCTACAAGTGGTTTGAAGGTGGGATCAGGTCTCTCCCTAAATCAGTGTATAGGAGAGAAATGGATGGTGCCTGAAACCTCCATGTGGGTGGAATGCACTTCTGTTCAAGGGCACTCAGGAGCTTGGAGGATGTGGTGGTTTGCATTAGAGGGTCCCCATGGGCTGATATGTTAACTATTTAGTCCCCAGCAGGTGGAACTGTTTGGGAAGGATTAGTAGGTGTGGTCTTTTTGGAGGAAGTGTGTCATTGGGGGTGGACTTTGAGGTCTTAAAAGCTCATGCCACTCCCAGCTCTCGCTCTCTCCCTCCTTTCCCTGTCCCCCTCCCTCCTCCTCCCTCTGCCTCCTGCTACTTGTGGGTCAGATGAAAACTCTCAGCTGCTGCTCCAGCACCATGCCTGCCTGCCTGGTGCCATGTTAGCCATGGACACACCCTCTGAATCTGTAAGCAAACTTCCAAATACATGATTTAGGGATGGAGAGATGGCTCAGAGGTTAAGAGCACTGCCTGCTCTTCCAAAGGTCCTGAGTTCAATTCCCAGCAACCACGTGGTGGCTCACAACCATCTGTAATGAGATCTGGTGCCCTCTTCTGGCCTGCAGGCAGACATGGACATGCAGGCAGAGTACTGAGAATACTGTATGCATAATAAATAAATAAATCTTAAAAAAACAAATACATGATTTATTTTATAAGTTGCCATTGTCATTGTGTCTCATCACAGCAATAGGACGGTGAGACAGAGAGTGTGACTCTGATCTGTGGACGTTTGTGTAACAACGCAACTCAGGTGCCATTGCCCTAGAGAGCTGGGCCGTGACTTCCTGAAGCCTTAGATGTTACAGATGTGAACAGTGAAAGTCACGCTGGATGTCATCCTGCTCACGGTTATTGTCTGTCAGGATGACCTTGAAATGACCTTGAGAATTCTCTTGACAGCCCCCCCATCTTCATTCCACTGGCTGCAGGCATCTGCTGCTCTTGTGAATTCGGAACACATTAAAATCCCCAGCTTCCACCTGGGCAGGCTCAGGCTGCAAGGCAACCCAAGATTCACCAGCGGAAACCTGGCCCTGATCTCTCTGTCTTGGCCTCCATTGTAATCAGGGCCTCCGCTGACTCCCTGCCCAGATTCCTCCAGAATGTTCTGGCTTTTGTCAGTTCAAGGCAGGCCTTGGCAACTGTGGGAGCAGAGGGGGTGCGTGTCTAATAAAGTCAGAACGCTGTAATTTAGCAATTACTGAAACCCACACTTGTAATTTAGGGGGTTTCTTGTAATTCTCTGTACTCTTTATCTCTCTTTGAACGAATGTGCACTTTTAATAGCTTCCTCCTTCCTGCTCCCAGGGTTGGTATTTGCCACCCATCCCCCACTCGGCTCCAGTTCATGGAAGTGTCTAGATTGTGTGGAAGCCACTTTCTGGGGCTCCAAAAGGTTAATTTAACAACCGGCATCTCCCAAAGCCCCTGTGCTAATTCCCCGCAATCAAGCATTGCCTCCAGAGCTCTGAGTTCAGGACTCGGGCTGATGGTCGGCGGATGCTGGAATCTGCTTCCTGCACAGTCTGTGGTCAGTCATTCCATCGCGGCACCCAGGATTTCCGACCCTTTGCTCAAGCAGTTACTAAATAATTTGGCTTTGAGACTCTGTAGGGAACCTGAGCTATCAAGGATGGGCTCGTCCTTTCTAGAGGTGTGCAGTCTAGTGGGGGAAAGGGTGGTTATCTGTCAAGGGCGTCACGGGTCACAACAGAGCCAGCACCCACAGCTACGGCACCAAGGGAGCTGCCCCTGTGAGGTGAGGCGTGAGAGGAGGAGATGTCGTCTAGTGTGGAGGAGAAAGGGGGATGAAGTCTGAGAGGGAACCACCCAGAGTACGTGGAGATTCGGGCTGGAAAGCTTCAAGCACCTCAGAGTTCGTGCATTAGGTTCTGGGTCCAGTTCCCAGTGTTCTGTGAGTGTGGTGGCACATGCCTGGAATCCGGGACTTGAAAGTTAGACAAGGCCTTTCCCTGTAGTCCTCTGGAACCCTATGCCCAAATAAACTCCTCCTTACGTTTGCCTTTGGCCATGGCATTTTCTCACAGCGACAGGCAGGAGACTAATACGATTAGATTGGATTACATGGTACAGGCCGAGGAGCTCAACAATGGCTCACATCCAAGGCGCTGAGATCCTCCCGGTTGCTCAGTCATTGAGACTAATGCCTCAGCAGCAGAAGCCCTACAGTGGCTGTCTCTCTCTGAAATTGCCCGGGCCCACAAGACCGGTGACTCAAGCAGTTCCTGGAAGGTTCCTGCAGGACTTCTGTTCTTCAGGCCATGATGGAAGCCCAAAGATGGCAGTGCTAGTTTGAGTGAAGAGATCAGCCACGGCAGCGGCAGAGCAGGTGAACTCGACAGCAAGAATGAAAGTCATGCAAGCAAATAGTAAAACCATCAAATATGTCAGCGCTCACTGCGAACTGTCTCACCGCAGGGAAGGGTTAGGATGCCTGTGTCCCTTCAGACACACATGGGGCATGTACCCATGAACACATATGCACACACACATGAAACAAGCTATCAGAACACCCAGGAAGCACTGGCACTTTTTAGGCTTGCTTGGAAGAACCCCTAATAAGCGAACATAGACCTTGGAGCTGGGCCTGATGCAACTCTGTTGTAGGGGGAGTGACCGGGCTGCTTGTCATCCCCGCTGCCCAGCTAGCTTAACCCCGAAATAATCACACAGAAACTGTGTTCACTTAAACACTGCCTGGCCCATTAGTTCTAGCCTCTCATTGGCTAACTCTCATATCTTGATTCAACCCATTTCTAATAATCCGTGTGTCACCACGAGGTCATGGCTTACCAGGAAAGATCCAGCATGTCTGACCTGGCAGCTTCATGGTGGCTCTTTCTCTCCTTTCTTCCTCCCATAATTCAGTTCTGTCTCCCCGCCTACATAAGTTCTGCCCTGTCACCAGGCCCAAAGCAGTTTCTTTATTAACCAATGAAAGCAACACAAATACAGAAGGACCTCCTACACCATTTTTATACCACAACTCTGGAATTCCAACTCATATTCAGATCAAGGAAAGAAAGGGAAACCAGGATGGTGGTGCCTGTAATCCCAGTCCTAGGGACACTGAGGCAGGAGGCTCATGAATCTGAGGTCAGCCTGAGTTACTGTGGTAATATCTTGCTAGCCTGGAATACTGTGGCACTATCTTTCTGTGAAAATATAGCTCACCCTCAGGGACTGAACCTTTGCCAGACTCTGCTGCCAAGATAATAATATACTTTGGGATTATTTAAGACCATGGGCTTAACCTGCTGTCCTACCATGTGGTTGGCCTGTCTAAGTTTAGCCTGCCTTTAAGAGGACAATGTAAGCCAGATGGTATGGCACACACCTTTAATCCCAGCACTCAGGAGGCAGAAGCAGGCGGATCTCTGTGAGTTTAAGGCCAGCCTGGTCTACAGAGCTATTTAAGAATTGCCAGGGCTATGCAAAGAAACCCTGTCAGGAAGGGTGGAGAGAGAGAGATAGAGAGAGACAGAGAGAGAGAGAGAGGTAACCAACCTCACTTCGCCTCGGACTTCCCGATTTCCCATGCAATCAGCCTTTATAACATAAACTAAGTGCATGGTTTTAATCTTAAACTATGTACTCTTCCATGCCTCAACCCAGAATAATGTGTGTGTGTTGGTGGGTAATCATTTGCTGAAGCAACCTTAACCAGGTGTGCGCCATCACTTCTGTCCGGAGGGGCCCTCAACAGCATCCCGGGGCCACTTAGGAGCGGCCCCTGGCATCTGCACAAAGTTCCCACCTTTCTCCCGGAAGAGCCATTTTTGTTCTGCAGATGCTCTGTTGGCAGCGTCTCCTCCCTCTGGGCCTCAGAGCTGGACAGGAGGGTGTCAAGTGGCTTCTGCAAAATATTTTGAAGGAGAGCAATCTGCTTTTGGCAGTCGAGGACTCTCCTCCCCAGGCTGAGGCTCAGTCTGTGGGACAGAAGGTGTGTAGGAGATGCACTGAGCCCACAGGGCCCTCTGCCACCTCCCGGGTCTGGCTATCAGCACAGCCATTTCAGAGAGTCCTGGGCTAGAGAGCGAGAAGATGGTGCCTGAACCATCCTGCTTCCTTCCACCCAACAAGTTGGTGCCACTTACAGTCCACTCCTCCGCCATCCCCACCATCTCCACCATCCCTACCCTCCTCCTCTGTAAATGGGCCAGAGCCTTAAGTGGTGCAGCAGCATCTGTTGCCTCCAGGTGAATCCTGGCCGTGCTCTCCCCTGCCTGGCCACGCTGTCCCCCTCCCTGGCCACGCTGTCCCCCTCCCTGGCCACACTGTCTCTCTCCCTGGCCGTGCTCTCCCCTGCCTGGCCACACTCTCCCCTTCCTTGGCAGGCCCACTCCATCCCCTGCAGCGGGAAATCTCTCCCATGCCAAGCTCTTGAGACAGAGACAGAGTGCAGTTCAAGCCAATGACTTAAGCTCTGATGAATATGATATTAATTAGTTACATGAGGATCCACGCGTGGGTCACCTTTCCCCTTCTTCCCAAGGTTCCTTTCTGCTGGGTCAGGATTTGCTGGGTGGATAAGAATGTCAGTCGCCACCGCCCCCCTCAACCTGACCCGAGGTCCCTCCAGAGGGTGTTCCAGTGCCTCTGAGAGTCCATGGTGTGAGGAGCAGCACTGGGGTGCTGTCTGGCTGTCTCTGCCTGTACTGGTACAGCAGGCTGGGGGTCAGGGAGACAGAGGAGAAGGATGTTTCCAGAAGAGCTGATTGTCAGGGCAGCTCTGAGAGGGGAGAGTCACTGTGGCTCCCAAGATAGTGTCACCTGGTCCCTCCATGTCATGGATGGCTAATAATGAGCCCGCCGGGGGGACCTGCCCACTGGGGGAGTGGGCAGGAGCAGTCGGGTGCATGGTCTGCCTGAGAAACCTATGGAGGGGGCTGCCTCTCCCTCACACTCCTGTCCATCAGTATGTCTGTATCATTAACCCTGGAAATCACCTTCCTGCCTCTCTTCCCATGACCCTGGGGCTTTCTGGGACACTTGCTCTGTCTTTGAAGGTATTTTATTTACTTTTATTTTGAAACTATCCACTAGAGCAGTGGTTCTCAACCTGTGTGTCCCGACCCCCATGGGGGTCGAATGACCCTTTCACAGGGCTTGAGCATCAGATACTCTGCACATCAGATACTTACATTGTAATGCATAGCAGTAGTAATGAAAATAATTTTATGGTTGGGGTGACCACAGCATGAGGAACTGTATTTTTAAATTTTTTTTTTAAGGAAAGATGTATTCATTTGTGTACTTTATATACATGAGTGCTCTACTTGCATGTGTGCCTGCAGGCCAGAAGAGGGCGCCAGATCTCATTATAGATGGTTGTGAGCCACCGTATAGTGGCTGGGAATTGAACTCTTAACCACCGAGCCACCTCTCCAGCCCCCAGTGAACTGTATTAAAGGTTCGCAGCATCTTCTCCTTGGATAGGGCTAGTGGCTGCTGCTGTCCTCTGCCTGATACCGGTCTCAGCCAGCCCTTTCCACCTCCAGAGGAATGGCCATGTGAAGACCCAGGAAACAGAGGAAGGGAACAGACAGAGCTCCAGGCCTAGCCTCTGAGCCAATCCTGTGACTCTGGGACCTTGGGAAAATAAATGTCTGTTGTGCCCTGTGAATGGCGATGGTGCCACACAGATGGGGGTGGCGGAGTGTTATCGGGCTGTCCTGGTACACAAGCTGCTGGGCAAAGGAAGCCAAATCTTGTTCTTAAAGATACCTCCTATGTTCCTAATGACATCTACTCTAGTAAGAGGGCGCCATGGTGCTGATGATCTAGCTAAAACCTGCTGGGTTTTGTAACAAGGCTTCCCTGCTCTCGTCCCCACCCCCACCCCGCACAAACCATCCCTTCCAAGGCATCTTCTTATAGAGCTCTTCAAAGGTGTTTACACAATAGATCGATATTTAAATATACCTCTGAAAAGGGGTTATGGGGGTAGAGGCGGTTACCAAAAACAGAAGGATGCATGAAAGAGCCTTATAGACACTTAGTATCACACTAGCAACGCCGCTCGGCATTGCCATCAAGCCTGCCGACCTGAGTTTGAGCCCCAAGACCCATGTGGTAGAAGGAGAGAACCGACTCCTCTAAGTTATCCTTTGACCTCCACACATGTATCATGGTGTAAGTGTACGACACCTCCCCACGTACTAGAAAAACAAATCAATAAACGTTTAAAAACATCTGCAAGCAACCGG
Source organism: Ondatra zibethicus (assembly GCA_004026605.1). Classification (NCBI taxonomy): domain Eukaryota; kingdom Metazoa; phylum Chordata; class Mammalia; order Rodentia; family Cricetidae; genus Ondatra; species Ondatra zibethicus. The sequence continues at coordinate 35,385 of PVIU01018185.1, forward strand.
TCATCCTGGAACACAACGGTAACCCCAGCACTCAGGGATCAGAGGTAGGCAGACCTCTGAGCTCAAGGCCCATCTGTCTTACATAGTGAGTCCCAGGCAGCCAGAGCAACCCAGTAAAACCTTGTTTTAAAATAATTTAAGAGAAACCTACTATTAAATAAGCTAACTCAGAATCTAATAACAATAAAGAGCCATGGCCAGTGAGGTCCCAGAGGCTCTCAGAATGGTCCAGGCTACTGTCCACTGCGCTTGGATGTTCCTCAGAATTAGATGGGTGACACTGAATACTTTGGCAGCAGGATACAGAAAGCCAGCTGGAACTGAGCTGGAAGTGTCCTCCCCGGTGGGCAGCTGTCACGGCGCTAGGAGGCTGCTGGGGTGGAGGTGGGGTGGTGTAGGAGGTCCTTATGTCTATGTGTTGCTTTCATTGGTTGAATAAAGAAACTGCCTTGGCCATTTGATAGGGCAGAACTTAAATAGGTGGAGTAGACCGAACTGAATGCTGGGAAGAAGAGCAGTGTGGCAGACGCCATGAATCTCCTGCCTGAGACAGATGCAGGTTAGAATCTTGCCAGTAAGCCACAATCACGTGGTGATACACAGATTTGATAGGAATGGGTTAATCAAGATGTGAGAGTTAGCCAATAAGAGGCTAGAGCTAACGGGCCAGGTGGTGTTTAAATGAATGCAGTTTCTGTGTGATTATTTTGGGGGATAAGCTAGCCGGAGGGCTGGAACAAGGGGCCCCGCTCCCCTTCAACAGTGGGGAGAGTCAGCCAAGGCCTTCCCCAGAGATGGATCCTGCGAGCTGCCATACCAACCTGCCGGGAAAGATGTGCCTGCCTTAGTCGCTGCTCCTGCTCCGTAGCTGGGAGGAGACTCCAGGACCATGGCAGCTTATAAAACAAAGTGTTAACTGGGGACTTGCTTATAGTTTTAGAGCATTAGCCCAAGATCATCATGGCGGGGGGGGGGAGTGCAGCGACAGGCAGGTTGGTGTGATGCCGGAGAAGTAGCCGAGAGCTCACATCTGATTAGAAAGTTGTGGGTGGGGTGGGGTGTTGCAGAGAAGGGGAGAGGAGAGAGGGAGAGAGATAGAGACTGGGCCTGTTGTGGGCTTTTGAAACCATAATCCCCCAGTGACAGATCTCCAAGTCCATACCTCCTAATCCTTCCCAAACAGATCCAGCACCTGGGGACCAAGCATTCAAACATACGAACCTATGGGGGCCCTTCTCATTCAAATCATCACAGTGCCCACGGTGCAATAACAGCATGATTGTTACAGGAATAATCAGCTGTTCCTAACTGAATTCGAGGCTTACTTCACAAGAGGGAATTCATGCTTGGTACTATAAGACAAATCAAAACCCTTTGAATTGTAAAGCCATAGGCTCTCGTTGGAGACCTGCTGCTGTTGCTTTGCTCAATAAGTGTATTTCCACGCTGCCTTCCAAATGTTCTGTCCACAGACAGGTGCTGCTTTCAACCTCGGGCAGTGGGAAAAAGTTAAAAGACTTTGTAGATGGAAGTTTCTGTCCCGCCTGGTTCTGCAGCCATTCAGTCCCAAAGAAACACACAGAGACTTGTATTAATTATAAACTGACCTTTTATCTCAGGCTTATTATTAACTAGCTCTTTTTTTTTGGTTATTCGAGACAGGGTTTCTCTGTGTTGCTTTGGAGCCAGTCCTGGAACTAGCTCTTGTAGACCAGGATGTCCTCAAACTCACAGAGATCCACCTGCCTCTGCCTCCCAAGTGCTGGGATTAAAGGCATGTGCCCAGCCACTATTAATTAGCTCTTACAACTTAAATTAAGCCATAATTCTTGTCTATGTTTAGCCATGTGACTTGGTACCTATTCTCACTGAGACATTGTCATCTTGCTTCCTCTACATCTGGCTGGTGACTGATTCTCTGCCGTTCCTCTTCCCAGAATTCTCCTAGTCTGGTTGCCCCACTTATACTTCCTGCCTGGCTACTGGCCAATCAAATACGAGTGACAAATCTTTATAGGGTACAAGAGCATTATCCCACAGCAAGACTTATATCTGGTCATACCAGGTGTGCCTATCATCTCAACACTTGGGAGACAGAGACAGGAGGATCTCTGTGAATTCAAGGCCAGCCTAGTCTACATAGCCAATTCTGGAATAACCTCGGCTACATGGAGAAACCCTGTCTCAAAAAAAAAAAAAACAAAAAACAAAAAAAAAAAAAAAGCAAACTTCCATGTAGACACTTGAGAGGAACCCTGCTTCTGGCCACAACCACCCACTCACGGTAGCAGAGATGCACAGTGTTGGTCACTCAGTTTTGCGGCTGTCCCCATGTCTTCTACGGACTGTTGGCATTCACGGTGCCCTCCTTGGTTCACATAGACTCTGGTGGTGACACGTACAGCCGGTCCTTCTGCTCTTTGGATTTTAAAGCCTCCAGGATGGTCCTTACCATCTGCTGTAGGGTCCAACCCCACTCCTGGACTCAAGAGTCCTTGGAGGGACTATGCTGGTTAAGGCTTAAATCTGAAACGTCCCCACAGGTTCATATTTTGAGTGCTTGTCCCCAGCAGATGGCGCTATTTTGGGGCCCAAAGAACCTTTAATAAATGAGACCAGGTGGGGATGGGGTTTTGAAGGTTCTGGCTCAGGCCCTGGCTCTGGTGTTCTCTCTGTTGCCCCATCCACTGCCATGTGAAGACTCTTTGCTACATACTCCTGTCCCCGTGGTCACACCGAGATGGACTGGAACCCCTGGAAACCGTGAAATGAAATTAATCTTTCTCTCTTTGAGCTCTGCCTGTCAAGCAGTCGGTCACAGAGATGCAGTGTTGCCTGCCAGGTTCCTAGTGCAGCCGGCCAGGACCTGTGTTCACGGCAAGGCTGGGCGTCCTGTTCTGCAGCCACCAGGCTCGGCTTTCTTTGTATTTTGTGTAATATTTGGTGACCTTAAAAAATTAAAAATAAGGGGCTGGAGAGATAGCTCAGCGGTTAAGAGCATTGCCTGCTCTTCCAAAGGTCCTGAGTTCAATTCCCAGCAACCACATGGTGGCTCACAACCATCTGTAATGAGGTCTGGTGTCCACTTCTGGCCTGCAGGCATACATGTAGGCAGAATATTGTATACATAATAAAATATTTTTTAAAAATTAAAAATAAGGCTAGCTTGGTCTACAGAGCGAGTTCCAGGACAGCCAGGGATAAACCGAAGAACCTTGTCTTGAAAAACAAAACAAGCTGGGCGGTGGTGGCTCACGCCTTTAGTCCCAGCTCTCGGGAGGCAGAGGCAGAGGCAGAGGCAGGCGGATCTCTGTGAGTTCGAGGCCAGCCTGGTCTACAAGAGCTAGTTCCAGGACAGGCTCCAAAGCCACAGAGAAACCCTGTCTTGAAAAACAAACAAACAAACAAACAAACAAAAAAAGGAAAACAAAACAAAAAACCAAAAAACCAAAAACCCCAAAACAACAACAAAAAATTGAAAAAAAAAATCCTTCACACTGGGCCATCTGCCTAGTCACACATCAGGAAAGACATTATGGCTCTAAACTGACAGAAAATTTCGCTTTAGGAAATTTTTGGTATAAATCTCACCAAGCTGTTGTGGGATTCATTCAGTCAATAGCCTTTTGGGTACTGGCCCATTAGGGCATGGACTGATAAGCCGCCTACGGGAAGCGAAGCGTTGCTCCGCTTGGGTGGTTGATGGAGTTCTGTTTGCAGATTCCAGTGCCCGCAGAGCAGAGGATCGCTGCTCTCTACCCTTGTGAGTTTTTCCCCCAAATAAATATTTATTATCCTTTAGTCCGTGCTCTGGTGGACTTCCTTAATTACGCCTACACCAAGTACGTCCAAAACGTGGACCAGGAAATGACCCTCTGGCCCGTCAAAGGCTCCACCCTCTGGGCCTCTGTCCTCGTGCCTAGACATCGCTCCATCATACAGATTTCCCAGCATGCTGTGTGGCAGAGCTCCTGCAGCTCTGGAGGGGTGTGAGCCTTCGACTTTGGAAGTGTGGAGTTCCTGGGCACCCACCTCTGCTGTCGCAGTGTCCGCAGGTCACTTGGGAGAGGGAACAAGTCATTACATCTTTGTCACATAAGCCCAGTTTGAAGAGCATCTCCTAGACCTTCAGAGAGAGAGAGAGAGAGAGAGAGAGAGAGAGAGAGAGAGAGAGAGAGAGAGAGAGAGAGAGAGCAGGTGGGTTCTCAGTACTGGAAGTCAGGCTCTGGCTTTCCTCAGCCTGCTCTATACGCTGGCCCAGGGGACGGGAGTCTCAGGCTGGCCCAGGGGACGGGAGTCTCAGGCTGGCCCAGGGG
>PVIU01018186.1:0-39689 GCA_004026605.1 Ondatra zibethicus
GGTGATCTTTCAGGAGGACGTGGTATATCATACCATATTGGTCTAGAAGCAATACACAGGGTCTCATCGTCTGTGAAAACAAAAGAAGAACCTCTTTTCCAAAGCATCATATTCTTAGACCCAAATTCTGAAGTCAAGATACCTTTATGATATATATGCTGGTTTAGCTTAGCAGACCACACAATGAAATGTCTCTGGATTTAGCTCCTTCACAGTACAAATATTCAAAGAAAACACAATAATATATAGAACCCAGACTCTCTGTGAATTTTCCATTTTTACATGGCCTATATTTTAATCTATGACTATCTGTACTGTGTCTCCTTAAAGACTTTACCCTTTTTTAGAGCATCCCTCTATACTCTTTATTTCGTTTTTCTTTTAAGCCTACTACGTACCTTTATTTAACAGTGTGACCCATTTAGATATCTTTTATGTCTGAATCTGTCCTATTGTGAATCTGTAATTCTTTACTATCCAGGAGTACTTTTTAAAAATGCTAAGCACTTTTTGAAAACTTAAGTTGTGCCATGTAGGGGTAATATGGTACTGCCTATTTTCTGCCCAGTCTAAACCTTAATTGCGCTGTTATTATGATAATTACAATAGTTCCTGCCTGAGATCAGCACAGTTCAGCATGGTGGAGCAGCTCCTGCTTCAGAGCCATTTAGTGCCCCTGAGCCGTGCACAGTTCCAGGCACACAGCAGACCACATTTCCATCAAGCAAGCCGTAGCACTTTAGCCACAAACCCTGTCCAAATGCTCTGTCTCCAGCAGGAGCCAGAGATGGCACTGGCAGCATAGGCCTGAAAGCCGGCATTTTAAAACTGCCTCGGCTTTTTTACTGTTGCGGCTGTTGAGTGAGGAAACAGCAAACAGCAAAAAGTTGTGTTAAACTCTGGTTTTTTTGTGTGTCTAGAATTTAAGCCCTCTCAGGTTTTACATGGAGTCAGTCGACCATGTTGAGGCGCCCATCTGTAGTAGAAAGAACAGTCTGCTTCCTGCTACCCGGCTACCTTAACACCCAAAATAACCACACAGAAATTGTATTAATTAAATTACTGCCTGGCCCATTATATCTAGCCTCTTCTTGGCCAACTCTCACATCTTGATCTAACCCATTTCTATTAATCTGTGTTTACCACGAGGTTGTGGCTTACCAGGAAAGATTCAGCATGTCTGACTCTGGCAACTCCATGGAGGCTCTCTCTGCTGCCTTCTTTCTCCCAGCATTCAGTTCTCTTCTCCCCACTTATCTAAGTTCTGCCCTATCAAAAGGCTAAGGCAGTTTCTTTATGTAACCAATGAAAGCAACACATAGACATAAGAACCTCCTACACCAGTGGTATTACATATTTTGATAGAAATGGGCTAATTTAATATGTAAGAGCTAGCTAGAAATATGCCTGAGACATTGCACAAACAATGTTGTAATTGAGACAGTTTCTGTGTGATTTTTCACATCTGGACAACTGGGAAACAAACAAGCAGTCTCATGCTACACTGCCATAATGAATCTTTTATATTTGAATCCATGTTTCTGAGTCTGCTTTTGGGGAAGCAGTGTAGAAAAATGACAGATGACACAGCTGAGTAGGTTGGAGTAAAACACTGGGATAAAAACATCAATTTTTATGGATTTTAATTTAAGTCACAGTAATATGACCCTCCCTCCAACCTAAGTAAACTTATTCTTCCTTGATTAAATTCTTATTTTACTTATTTACTTGGCATTTAACTTAAATTTGCATTCTATGACTTTGAAATGAATTACCATAGGTTAAGAATATGATTCAGGATTCTAAGTAAAGCTTCATTGATTTCCAGATTCTGGTCCTATCAGATTGAATTCACAGCACCATGAAGTACTGTGATCTGCCTAGAGACTCAGGCTTTTCCATCCAGATCACACAAGTCATTCCTTGCAATTGGAAGCAATTATTTAATGCCTTGTTGGCTATTTCCTATGCAACACCTTGAAAAAGGCTGATCTTGCTCTCTTGATAATGGTTCACTCATTTTAATTTCATACCAGTCTTTTTCCATGTAAACAAGAATAATTTCTTTACATCCTATGTGATTTCTTTGAAGAATTTATTTCACTTAGGTCAGATTCATCTAGAGCCATCTCTCCTTTGAATTAACTCAAGTTCATCTGATTAAGGATATTAATTACATTGAAAATTTTCTTTGGCCAAATAACAACATAATTGCAAGATTCATAAAACAAAATATTACTTAAGTTCTACTCACACACTAGAGGAGGAGACTATACTTGAGATATAAAACAATTGGTGGGAATCTTGGAGATCATCTTAAAGTTTGCCTATAACATTTATATTGCCCCATACACTAACTATATAAATAAATATTTTTCTGGAGAATGATGCTGCATAATGTGACTGTGGATTTAAGGGGATGGTGTTGATGATGGTGGAGTTAGTCACAACTATAAAAGTTGATATTTCACTTAAAAAAGTATTTCTTACTTGGTTACTATAATATAAATGAAAAATAGGGAAATATTGTTCCAATAAATTTAAAGCACTGTAGACTTGAACTTAAATTTAACTTTTCTAACTACATTCAACTGATAAACTTAATTAGTCAAATAAATTATTAAAAAGATTAGCAGAAACCATTAGAGAGCTACCTGGTAGGTACTAAATTTTAGAAAATAAAATTCATATTCTCTTAGATTTTTAACTCAATTTCTTCAAGAAAATCTATTTTATTTTTTATACTTTAAGTTTATAGTATAATTATATCACTTGCCCCTTCCTTTTCTTCAGTCCAAATCCTTCCATATAACCCTATGGAAGTTATAAATTTATAGACTTTTCAAATTTATAAACTCTTATTTTTATTAATTCTTATAATACCCTATATATGTGTGTATATATATTCATAACTACAACCTGTTCATTCTGTACATTGTTATGTGCATGATATTATTTCACTGATGATCATTTAGTGTTCAATAATCAGTGGGTATGTATACTCTTCCCTAGGCAACACTATTTCTCCCAGTCTCAGCATTCCTTACCTGCCTGTAATTTTTTGTCTTTGGTTGGCATCTCCTCATGAGCTTCCCTCTTCAACAATAGCATTTGTCAGTTTTCATTCTTGTTCACTTCATATTTAAGCCGTCATGTTGGTGAGACTTTATGAATGAAACTTCTGACATTCCAAGAAGATACAGTATCACAATAAACTCCTTTATCTTCTGGCTCTTACAATCCTTCTGGCCCTGATTCCTGAGTCTTAGGAGTTGTATGGAAACTTTATCAGTTAGGGCTGGGCTTCACAATTGTGCATTTTGATTTTTGTGGTTTTCTATAATGGTCTCTATCTATTGCAAGGAGAAGTTTTTGATGAAGACTGCAGACTACACACATTTGCGGGTATTGTGATAAATATTTAGAATGTAGTTAGGGACTATACTTGCTTATTAAGTAGCAATTTTAGATTATTTTCCAAGATCATCAACTTCTTTAGCCCTAGATAGTTGGCTAGGTTTCCATTACCAGACATGATTTCCTTCTTGTTGACTGGGTCTTAAGTCCAATTAGAGAACTGTTGTTTATCACTAAAATCTGTGTGCTACTACTGCACCCTTTGGCCATGCTGGTCATTTTTATGATTTGTAGATGTCGTAGCTGGGCAGTACTTTTAGGTATTTGAATGGCAAATAGTATCTTCCAGTTGTATGAAATCTAAACCTCAAGGAGGAGGTCAATTCTAGCTATGGGGTCTCTTGGCTCTGTCTGAAGCACAGGGTGTCATCAGTAATAAGGACTTACTTTCCACCTCTGGTGGATAACCAAGGGTAATAGTAATAGTCTATAATATTTTGGGAGTCTCTTTGACTAACCTGATTAACAACTCAAAACAGGGTTTTTCATGGTGTTGGGGTTTTGGTAGGTGGTCAATGACTCTTGAAGACAACATAATCAGGTCAGATGGGAAAATTTCATTTAAACTATGTATTTCCTTAAACTATATATTTTATACACTGATTTATATGTTTTATAGGTATTTTAGGTAAATGGATTTTTCTATGTTTATTTTCCTCTCCACTCTAACTAAAGCCCTGGCTATTTTTCCCATTTCTCCCTTTAGATCATTTGTATCCTGCTCTTCTACCCCCTGTTGCTGCGCTCATGATCCCATCTCCAATGTTTTAAGAACATGTATAGAATGTTTGCCCAACAAGCAACAGATATTTTTGGGAAGTAATTAATCAATACATATAAACAGGATATATATCATCCACAGAAACCATTTCCCATGAAAAGGAAGTTCAAAAGAGATTTTAAAATATAGAAAAAGTTAGTTGTAGCCTGAATGCCCCAACCTTGGAATAGAGTTCAGGGAAAGACATTATGCAGGAAGCTACATATTCTGGAAATGGTAGGCTACTAAAAAGCCCAGAGGTATGGAGACTGGTAGAGTCTATATAATAGGAACAATTAAGTGTTTTTAGAGAAATGTCTCTAGGTATCTTCATGTCTGGGCACTTCAGGCTTCAACAGCTGAAATGCATAGATGGGTACATAGGTAAGTCTTCAGCAGTGCAAAAATATGGATGTTTAACATACTGACTGTAGATTCAAGGGATCCCCAAAGCCCTTAAATTAGACAGAGTTTTTGTTTTATTTTAAGTTCTCGACTTTTAAGCAACATTTTTGTAAGTTTGATGTGGAACACACATCTTTAAATGCTGCCTTACATGAAGTATTTTAAGTGATGAGATGTACATGAAACTTGCAGTTTCTCATTTACTAACAAGGAAAATGAGAGGCAAAGAAATTTATTACCTCTGCTGATAGAGATAAATTGAGACAGAGCTGGCCAGGAAGTCAGATTTGTATGACCCCAAACTATCCCCTGAAGCTTCTAACTGCACATTCTTGAAGCAATACACTCTGCACCTTCTTTTTGCATAGTTCTTGGTTGTCAGTTAAAAATCACCAGAGTAAGCTCTGCTCAATGAACTCCTTCCACAGGCTTCCTGATTTGTATTCATGGACTTGTTTCTACTCTGTGTTCCTGGTGTGCTGGTTGGTGAATGAGAGTCAAGGGCAAGCTGGAAGAAATTCAGCAGTTAGAAAGCTCCGGTGACAAAATTACAAAAATGCAGCATTGCTCACTGGATTCACCCATGCTCTCTAATGCAATCACACATGCTACCATGTTAACAGCAAAGCCCATCACAAAGGACTATTTCCACTTCCAAATCATCTCTTATTATCTCTGTTCAGTGACTATGAGCAAGTTTAATCTATTCCTCAACATTCAAAGCATTTTCTTCTAACTACCAAACAACATTCCCCACAGTCAGGAAAAGGCAGAATCATTTAAATAGAGTTTTTCATGACTTACTTAAAGCTGACAGTCTGCACATGTGGATTTAAACTCACCAGAAACCTGAAGGATTCCGTTTGATTTTCTTAGTTTGCATTTCTTTTTTTTTTTTTTTTTGGAAATAAGCAATAACAGCCTAGCTTGAGGGATGATGCTGATACAAAAAAGGAAAAAGTTCCCTTGATATCAAAACATATCTCCTTAGCCAGGTCAGCAGAAAATCTAAATGGTAATTCTCCTAAATCCATGTAGAATTAGGAATCCAACTCTCCTTTATTATTCTAAATCACTCTTCTATGAATTTGTACTACCTTCCCTAGGGTCTTTAGGTATTTTCCTATAATCCAGGCCATACATATATGACAACAAACAGATATTATTTGAAAGAGTTTTATCATGGTGTGTACATGTGACCATTGTTACAGAAAATAGCCCAGTCTGTATATCATTAAAACAGCAAACTAAAGTACATGTTTAAAGAAGCTTTCTCATAAAGATTTTACTCTGCCATTTTTCAGCTGGAAAATAGTGAAGTTTGTTACAAAGGAATATGCCATTAACTATAAAAAATAGACAGTGAAACAGAAATAACTGATTGTTTAGATGATTCTACTATTTTATATAATGCATAGCAAAGACATATAGAAGTCAAGCTCATCAAACTAGTGCAAATCTTAGGTTTTACTTCTAATTAGCTAACCATATGAAGGTTATTTTACTTAGATAATGACATGTTTTCTTTTTATCTATTAAGTGCTAATGTTGACAAGAATTTCAGAGTTTAATAATTGAATGAGTGAAACACTCTTATAACCTCTAATAATGTTAGTTATACTATTCCATTGCATTTCCAAATGTGCTTTAATTTAATTAGCAAATTTTTATAACTAATCCTTTTTTCTAAAAATGGGGAAAAACATGTTAGTGTAGTTGTCTCAAAATATTAAGTAGGAGTAAAAGCATGAGAGAAAGCAATGCAGCGTGTTAGTTCTCTCAGTGTGTATAGCAAATTGAACAAGGTTAGAAACACTGCACAAACATACAAACCCCCTCATGACCAAATTACATTTATGTGAGTTGAACATTGTTGAATCATCGTTCCATCTTGTGATGGTAACACATTTTTTTGATGGGTTAAACAGACTTTTCCTGGCTGATAAGTATCATGTGACAAAACAAGTTGAAGAGGAGAAAGCTTTCTTTTAGCTCATGGTCTCAAAGATTTCATTTCTCCATCGCTGAGGGATTATTTTTGGTCCACTGTAAGGCAGAGTATCATCAAGGAAGGTCCACTTCTCTGAGGCTTCTTTCTTCAGAAAGAAGAGGGAGACAGAAGGGAAAACACTGGGACCAGGTGTGAGTTTCAAAGCCACACTCCTAATGATTCTCTTCATCAAGATAAGCTCCACTTCCTAAAGTATCCATCTTTGAAAATAAGACCAGCTGGAGACCAACTACTCAACACCCAATCTTTTAGGTGATGTCTACTTCAACCAAAATACCTTACGGCCAATATCTTATCTAACTTCCTGGCACTATACCTGGCTTATAAGGGCATGTAATTAACTTGACTAAAATATCACTGTTTGTACTTTTGCCACAGGCTATATCTTTTATATATATATATATATATATATATATATATATATATATATATATATGTAAAATGTATATTCTTCATTTTAATCAGATATTTGAACTCTTAACAGAGTAAAAGCTTTTTTTTTCTTTCTACTTCATTCTCCTGTCCCTCCATCCTTGATTATTCCTTACCACTTGAAGAATCTTTATTCCACTTTCATGGTACATGTGTTTTATGGTACTTTCCAACCCTCTTCATTTAAAGCCTCCTTTTATTTTTCTTTATAATTGGCCTATTTTGGTTTCTTTACCTCCACACACCCATTCCCATCTAAAGTCTCAAACATAGCAATTAAAAGCTAGGATCTTCATATGACAGAAAGCATGCAATGTTTTACTTCCTGATAAAAAATTATCCAATTAATTTAACATTTTGTAGTTCAAGGTAGTATTATTTTAATTCATTTATAGATTATTTTTCTCTCAATTATTTTTCTTATTCTATAAGTATGAGTAATGATAGAACTTAACTTAGAATGGTTTATAAATATCAAATGAAAGAATTAATGTGAAGTAATATTAAAAATTACCTTTAAAATAATGACATTAAAAAACAATGAGACTGCACACTGCCACTGATAGACTATCTAAAGGAAGATATGAGTGCTATGTTATCATGTTTATCATTCATTCTCTTCACAGAAAGGTCACCCTCCAGTTAAGCAAAATGTATTTTCTATTTTAACTTGGTTATTTTCCCATCCAAATATTGAGAACCAACGATGACTTACCTATTACATTCTTATGAGTAGATAAAATAAAACATTTTCTAACTTTTATCTGAAAAGTGTATATGTGCTATCTTCCTTACACACATAGAAACTATGGTTCTTAGTTCCCTTCAGATTCAGTAAGTGAAGAAACCAAATCTGGTGGAGTTTGGGAGGTATTGTTGCATTCTTCTTTCATGAAGTGATATTAAATAATCAAATAAGAAAACAAAACTCTCCTGTCTTCTAGTACTTTTTTCCCTCACAAGGTAGGTATGGGAACAAGTCCAAAGGCCAAATATGAGAACCTAGGTGACATAATGAATATGCCTTGAGAATAGACAGCTGAATTTGAGCTAGAACTACACTTTCTGTACTTTGATCCTGGAGTTCAGATTACATGTTGTTTCAGAGGAAGTTTAATCCATCTTTCTACACAAAATTTTATTTTAAAAAATGCTTTGGTGAAATATTTACATATATTACATTATACCTTAATAATCTACACCTAATGACATGGCGTATAACCTTTCTAGTTCTTTTAACATCAGGGAAGAAGAGTCAAATGTGTTTGTTCAGCTTCTTTATGTATTAGATTGAAAAATGACTCTACATGGTCCTCTCAAGGAAAGAGCTCCCATGTCCAAGAAAAAAAAATAAAGAGAATATTTTTACCAACCAAGAGAAATCCATGAGCCATCAAAGAAAACAACAAAAAACAAGGCCCCCAATCTGAAGTTATTTCTTAATGTGATTCTATAAATTGCACATTCTCGGTCAAGAACTCCAAGCAGCAAAGTACTCAAGAATCCATTCCTTGCCAAGTAGTTTTCAACAGCTAATTTTTGCTATGGGAGGGAGAACCAATATTCTATAGGGGTGTTTTCCTAGGTAGATCCACCATGCTATACTGGATAGCTTCACACCCATATGTATATAGGAACATAAATTGAACTGAGTAGGATGTTAAAACAGTAAACAAGATATGAATTTGGAGGCATAAGACATAGACATAGGTGACATTAAAAAGCAGACTGAAAGGTAAATATTAACATACATTGTGTGAGTTTTTGAAAACATCAAATAATAGAAAATATTTTAAAACATCAATTTATGCATAAGGTTGTATTATTTGATCAAGATCAGTGTTATATGCCTTATTGCTGCTGTTTTCTTAAAGTCTTGAAAGTCTCTCGCCACTATATATACAATCAACACATGTTTAGAAAGAAGGAATATTAATATTTGCGGTCTACAAATAGATGCATGTCCTACTAGTCCACATGGTTTATCTGCAAGGAAATGTGTTTGTTTTGTTGGCCATTGCTGCTGCACACTGACACAGGATCTATATGACTTATGGGAACCACAAAGACAATATCACCAATGTGTCTTAGCTAACTGGTAGACACAGAGAAACTGATAAAGTTTATGATTGAGTCTAATCTTGCTGGATGGATAGACAGAGAAAAATTAGTTTAATCTGATCTCTTGATTATATATTTCTCCATTGCTAGTACAGGATCTTTAAGTAAAAAAGAAATCTTTGTGAGTACACAGGAAATTGTAATCTGAGAAATTCATACCAAGATGGATCATATGAGGCTATGCAAAAAGTGTTTAAAGGGCAGAGGAAATCTCTAGCCTGTTTTAAAAACGAAACTTGATTGATCACAGATCACTTCTAGCAATGGCTTTGCTGATTGGTAGTATGGGACATTCCTAGAAAAAGCATAAAAACTAACTGTCCATTATTGGGAGATCCCAGCTACAAAACTGTGACATAGTAGGCTTCCTTGCAGAGTTGCAGTTAGGAACGACATTACTAGAAAGAAATCCCAACAAGAGGAGAATGAGTAGCATAAATAAGGGACAGTACAGATTTTTCAATAACTTCTCTTCCTCACCCTCTTCATTCATCTAGTTTGATTAAACATATCTGAGTTTCATTTGGAACTGGCAATATTCATAGTTCCAACACAGTAACGTGAGTGGCAGTCACCTTCCCCATGGAAAGACTGCATGTTGATTATAGAGATGTGGGTGGAAAAGGATGTTTTTAACAATTCCTGGCATGGAGGTGGTCAGAAGCACCTATCTCCTACTATTTACATTAAATGTTTGTAAGCAGTATGTTTGGGTGTGGAAAAGCTGAATGGACATGATCATGTCATATTTGAGATGGAAAACTATGTACCGTTGTCTCACAATTGTCTATAGAATGATATCATTTTTGTTTTTATGATCATAAGCTCTAGATTATCTAAAAATGTTCATTTGCTGATGTAACTTTACAGAATCTAAGTTCATAGTGAGTCACTTGAGACAAAAGAACATTTATAACTCATGAACAGTTTGAGATAAATACCTAAGAGTCTTTAAGGTGATTTTAAGTTCTCTGCCTACCTTTATTTCCATCTCTGCCTCAGTCTTTCTCTCTCTCCCTGCATCTCTCTTATTTTGCAGTGCTGGAGTCATCTCAGGTCCCAGTGCTCTACCATAGCCTATATCCCCTGCCTGGGGTTTGAGGCATTGAATTTGTGCTATGCCCGACCTCTATGGAATTCCAAGTTCTATCTTTCTCTGTCAGTCTTTCTCTGTCTCAAATGAAATTGACGTTTATCTCTCAATTAGGAGTTGTCTTGATCTAGAAATTCACAGAACAGAAAGTTTAACAGTAAAGTCTGTGGTTTCTGACTAAAATTAGAAGAATAGTGCCAATATATGAAGCTGTACCAGATTTAGGTATATTCACATAGTAAAGGTTTGCTTAAGGATTTTAGACATCTCTTTCTAGGTTTTACTGAATACGGAACAATCCCTTTGCCTTATTAATCTGCATGAACCCAGCAAAGCTTAAATGATTTGTAGTAAGCACAATGGTAGTTACTGGGGAATCTAGAACTCATGGCTCAATCCCAAACCTATGGTTTACACACTATGCTATGCTGACTTAAAAAGCACTTTGTGTTACTAGACATAAATTCAGTTGGCTATGCGTGAGCCTACACTTTCTTTGTCCCCTATTTTCTTCAGAGCGTTATATAATAAAGTAGAAATTCTTCATTATTTAAAAAGGATTAAAAACATGTATGAAACTCTGAAGACCCAGATATTTCCTCCTCCT
The DNA here is from genome assembly GCA_004026605.1 of Ondatra zibethicus. Taxonomy (NCBI): domain Eukaryota; kingdom Metazoa; phylum Chordata; class Mammalia; order Rodentia; family Cricetidae; genus Ondatra; species Ondatra zibethicus. The sequence goes on from PVIU01018186.1 coordinate 10,847, forward strand.
TCTCAGGATTAATTTGCCTCTATATCTCAGCTATTAATTTGCAATATGATCTTAGCCTTTGCTGAGAAATTTTTAGATTAGGAAATCATTAAAGCTGTCCACTTAGGATGGCTTTTTGTTGTTGTTGTTTTCACTCTCCTAGCAACCAATCACTCCTACAAGTCCAGGAAATGAATGCCAAGCCCTTCCAAAGACCACAGTGATGTCAGTCACCACACTGAATTGTCTGTCTTCAGGAAGGGATTTGCCCTGCTCAACTTGCCTTCACTTTCACAGAGCTATCTAGTGTAATGGAAATGGTGGCAGTGAATAGGCTTTTAATTGAATTGGCTATTAGGGAACCTAAAGCCACTGAAGCAGATTGAAAATGTTGTGTGATTTGTCTTCCTCAAGATCAAAGACAAAACAGAGGTGCTTGAAGTCAGGTATTAGCTCAGGTAGACTTGTTTGCAGTGGAAGAGCACAGTTTCTTGTCACATCTCCACCTGAGTTCTTCTCCAAGGCGCTCCTTCTTCATTACTAAGAAACAATTGCCAAGTCCCCATTCTGCTTTCTCCCCATGTTGGTTTTCAAGTGTAACCAGTGGGAAAGTAACTGTTCTTCCAAATGGAAAAATAAATCAGCCCAAATGCATTGGCTCAACCCTTGCTGCTTCGGTTTTCTCACTTAGACCTTCAATAAGCTATTATCAGTTAGTCAGCTACATCATGGTTCCTGTAAGGACTAGGTGAAATTAAAATGTGTGAAGTACTTTGTTAGGTGAAATATACTTAAATTGAATTGAAATATTAATATTGAAATTAAGTATTACTTATGCAATTGTTTCAAATAAGCTGTATATTTGGGCTAAATATTTGGGTACCTCCCACTCATTACACCACTTATCATATATCTTTGCCTTCCACCTGCAGCATGAAGCTGCCTGAGTAGTAGTGTCAACAAAGCCACTAGTAAAACTTCACATATACTTTGGTGGAAAATTGAATATAACCTTGAAATTTCAATCCTGTCCTATTAAGTAAAGAACTGAGAATAAGAAAAGTTCCTCTGACCTGTTAAGTTTTTCTGGCCCGACAAAACTCTCTGCCAACACAATAACCCAAATCAAACCAAATCAGACCGAATTAGAAGAAGCCCAGGTTTAATGGTTGCCAGCGCTCCGAGGCGGCACCCCGCTGGGAAAACACGGAGAGGGAAAAGGGGAGACCACATGTTCGGTCTCTGGGCACAGTTTAAATAGTCTTGACCCTCCCTGGGGAGGGGTCACCATTTGGCGGGCGCTCTTGGAGGTAGATTCTGGACTGCGGCCACTCCCAGGGTAGGGGACTTGGAACTTTCCACCAAACATTCCAGACTCCTTGTATGTATGGATTCCAGGAGGCTAGGGTGACACTTCCATCCAAACATGAACATAGTAAAGAAGTAGGGAATCTCTCTTCATACCTCTGTTATAATTTCTTTTCTTTCTTTTTTTTTTTTTTTACTATGATGAAAACATAAGTGATTGGTTAGTTTAGTCAAGCTATGGTTTTACAGATGATGAATCTTGACATTGTGTTGTTGGAAAATGAACCATCACTCTTTATTAGTGTGTGTGTGTGTGAGAGAGAGAGAGAGAGCGAGAGAGAAAGAGAGAGAGAGAGAGAGAGATCACAGGTGTGTGCACAGTACAGTACAACTCATGACATCAGTAGATAGACATGTTCTTTAGCCACTGATGAGGCTGTATAACAATAAATTCATCGAAAAGTATCATAAGTCAATTGTGCTTCCTACTTAACCTACCAAACACCATAACTTGGCCACGTAAAATACTACAGAATGTAGGACACTGACCCTCTTAATTGTAGGTAACTAGAAACTATGACTCATTGTTCTGTTCAGTTTCAAAACAGTGTCATGCTGCATATTGTCATCCCAGTAAAATTTCAAATTATGGTTTCAGTGAATGTGTATCTCTTTTGCACAATAATATCTAGTGAGAAAATTTTAAATGCAACCAACATAAGTTGGGAATTGTTTGTACAGATTTATGAAGTACATGAAATGGTCTCAATATTCGGTGAACAAAAGTAGAACATTCTCTTAATTCACAAGAAGGATTTTTTTTCTAGACGCCAAATCAGAAACTGACATTGTCAGCTTCTTTATTTTTTTTGTCAGCTTCTTTAAATGAGATGTTTAGAACATGAACTAATGCTAAATGGCAAAATTATGCTTAACATTTTCATTTATATATTTTGTCTTTCAGAGGAAATTCATTACTTTCACTTGGCTTCACCAAAGATTAAGGGTCTCCCAAGGAAGGCATTTCATGAAGGAAAATGAGCATCTACCTGAAAAGATGAGATAGGCCAAACTAGCTCTCTACAAGCACAATTAAATCTTCTATCAAAGGCAACGAACATGGGGAAAACTGTGAGAATGAAATCATAGGATGAAACATAAAGTGGATGAATGTCTTCTGGGAGTAGAGGAGGATGGACAAGGACAAAATGTGTAACTAGTACTGAAGCCACACTGCCTACTTGGTAGATTGCTAGTGAAATCAAAGAGAACTGTGAAATCTTTTGCAAAACTTGTTCTTTAGAATAGCTGGATTTACACATTCCTTGGCAGGTTAGTATTTAACTGTGGTCAATTTTATTTCTATTTTAATAAATGCCAAATTTGAAGATGTGTTTTCTCTGACAACGTCCCACTCTCCTTGCTAAGATTATTGATTTTCAATATAGAATGCGTTTAAGGGTAGGATAACTCCAGCCATGCAAAGATAAGGATCTCAAGGCTCTGTTACGTATTCCCTTGAGTCCTGTTGATAACAGTGGTGAACTAGCAAACAGGATCATTTTAATACCCTCCTACCTGTTTCAATCTGATACACATTTCCTCTGGATCAAACTTTCTTGATGGTCTCTGAGAACTCGAAATCATTTTTTACTTCATATCATTTCACATTTCCCAGTACATTTAACACTAAACCTTTAATATCCCCAAATCTGATTCTAAGTCACAAGAAGACTCACTCTTCTTAGAATGTGTCCTGTATCCCCTGACTAGCAAATCACAGCAGATATGCACACAGTATTGCCTTCACTCATTTCTTCCTCCATTGCACCCAAAATTCTCAACCTACTCAGTTGTTGACAAGTAAATGTGATGTCATCAAATGGTCACATGGCAGTCTATAAATTAATTGGCACATATTGTCAGGAAGAATCTGTTTACTAAAGGCCCACTTTAAAGCAGGACGATTTTTGAATGCCACCAATAGCTTGTCTTCTGGAAGTGTAAATTCCTCATTACATTTTGGATAATGTTATAGTTTAAACTTAGAAAAAAGATGTGAGAAGGGTATATTGCTTCCTGTATTGGTGTGATTTTCTTACCTTTACTGAAAGTTAACCTGAGTGTTCCCAAATTGTTCTCTAAATAAGACGCAAACTTTGTCACTGACTCATTAAAATGTGAAAAGGTTCTTTTTCTTTTCCTAAATGTTTAAAAGAGTAGGCTTTCATGAGCACAGAGAGTTGTCGTCTCTTGTTCATTAGAAACTCATAGAACTCTGACCTACACCCAGGCACATTTCATGGAAATAGAAATCAAACTGAGACTGCTGAGAGTGAGAGAAATAGTCTTCCAGGGAGATATCACATCAGCCCTCTATCCAATACGAACTGAATAGCCCTGAAACATACATACAAGTAACGTTATATAAACTGACTAGGCTGTATTTATTTATTTAGGAATACAGTACCTCCCACACATGTGTGTCTATGTGTATGTGTAACAACAATTAATGAAAACAGAGGCCATGAATTTGAAAGAGAGGAAGGAAATCTATAGGGGACAATTTGGAGGGAGGAGAGAGAGAGAGAGAGAGAGAGAGAGAGAGGAGTAAATGCTGTAATTATATCATAACCTCAAAATAAGGAGAAATAATTTTAAACAATTTTGACGTCAAGATGGGAACACATTTGAGATGGCTCTGCTTCTCACCCATTTACCCCCCCACAGGATGCTTTTCACTCCTTCTCAGGAGTGGCCCCTGGTGATTTTTAAGTAGAGGAGAATATTCTATGCCCATCCACTCCCTCCTTTCTCCCCTTTGCCTGACACCACAAGAGACCTTGAAGAAGGTTAAGACTTTGCATGGGTTCCCTCTCATACCTAGAAGCTTGCTGTGAAGTCTATCACACCAGTTGAAAGATTCAAGCAAATGTTTTCCAAATAAAAATTCCTTGGTGAATCAAAGAAAAAAAGGTATAATTTTCCTTTGGTAAATGCAACATGCACAAGTTAGTTGAAACAGCTGGTTCAAGTGGAAAGGAATGACTTCCCTAGGGTCACAGGCTGACAGTAAGTGCTTGCTGCTTACATGTGTGGAAGAGGTACCAGGGACAGATACTGTAATGGAGCAGAACAATTTCTCCGCCTCATCAGTTCATGAATATTTGAATGCAGAGGGTGTGATTCAGAGTGCTCCTCCTGAGCTCTGCTTTTGATTTTTTTTCCCCTCTAGATTCCTTCTACCCACTAAGTACCCTCAAAGACCTGCCACAACCTGGTCATTGTGTCCACAAAGCTCTGACACATCACCCATCCCCAGGGAAGAACCTTCTTTGTATTAATCTCAAACTATTATGCATTGCACTGACAGTCTTGCTTATGCACAATGAGGGTAAAGAAATGAACACAACCCCATCTCTCACTGTGCTTGCATAGGTAAGTGGGAAGCTGTTCACTGAGAAACTTTACTGCGATAGATCCTCATGTAGTTTTTAGGGCTTAAATTTACTGTGTTATCCACTTGAATAAATATTTTGAGTACCTGTATGGAATGTAACACTCTTAATTCTAGTACTTTTTCAAGCAAGGTCCTCTTTCTTCTACATCACAGGCTGTCTTTGCTAAATGAAAATACATCCATATGTCAGCTAAAAGATATGTGCCGTAAAATACGTTTAAAAGCTTTGAATGTTAAGAATGCTGGTAAGTAAGGCTCTTCAGGTAGCAAGCATGAGAGACTGTTGCTCCTCACATGCCTCCTACCTTCATCATTTTTCAGTGGTGATAAATTGTTTAGGATGGCAGAAAATGAATCTGTTTATTCACTGAAGGTCATTAAGAAATCAGGGTTAATCATTTCCTGCTTTAGATATTGGGCTCAGTGACAATCTGGTTTAAGTAGCTGAAGAACGGGAAGTTGTGCATTTAAAAGAAATGAGAAGGGGGAAATTATCAACACCCCAGATCTAGAATAAGTTGTGGAGGCCACAGTAATTTATATGTTTAGAATATTATTAAGCAATTATTTAGCATGTTGTAGTTTGTAGATAGCACTCCCAGAGAGTAATGTTTGGGCATTGGGTCCCTATCTGGTGTTACTGTTTGGGATGTTGTGGATACTTTGGGTTATGTATACCAGAATGATTCCCTAGGAATGAATTTTGAAGGTTATACCCACCTCTTGTTCCAGTAGGTTCTGCTAGCTTGTGGGACTATTTGTGAAGAGCCGTGGCTATGCGTTGTCTCAATTACGAGTGAGCAGTTTTCAGCACTGTGCCTTCCTTACCATGAGGAAGTATTATCAAAAATGTTTTTCTGTCTTTAGATTCAAGGTACCTATAGATGTTATATAATCTACATTCCAGCTTCACTTATTTAGAAATGAATTTTGAGTGAAAATGGAAAGTTATTTTCTATTCTTGCAGCAGTGACCTTAAAAGTCTGCCTTAAATATGACTCCCTCCACAGACATATTTATATTTAATCAAGCCTCTTTACCAATACTCATAGTTACAGCTGCTCATTCTGCTGCTGACAAATGTGAAAAGGACTTTGAAGAGGCTGCCATGGGACCTATTTTACTTAGTTTTATTTACCTTCAAGATCATCATGCAGGACAATATAATGGTGATCTATGCACAGAACCATATCTTTTAATAATGTGATATACTAGACAGAGACCTGAGAATAAGGCAGAAATGAAAATAATACTAGTAAGAGTAGGCATTAAGTGTTTTTCACACTTGATATTTTGTTATACATAACATAAAAGAATTGTGGGCATTCAGTTCACCTGGGTTAAAATGCACAAACTTGTATTTTTTATGGGTGTGAAGTATGTCAAATTATTTATGACTAGAATTCTGGGTTCTTTTTTTTTTTGTTATCCAATACATTTTATTGATCATTATTAGTGTGAACTATGTTATTTTTTTATTAATTAATTTTTTTTATTTCTCTCTGCTCCCCTCCCTACCACTACCCTCCCTCCCTCAACCCTCCCCCGAGGTCCCCATGCTCCCAAATTATTCAGGAGATCTTGTCTTTTTATACTTTCTACTTTCCACTTAGATTATATCTATGTAGGTCTCTCTTAGTGTCCGTATTGTTGTCTAAATTCTCTGGGATTGTGGTTTGTAAGATGGTTTACTTTGCCTTATGTTTAAAAAACACCTATGAGTGAGTAAATGTGATAACTGTCTTTCTGTGTCTGGGTTACCTCACTCAAAATAATGCTTTCTAGTTCCATCCATTTTCCTGCAAAATTTAGGCTGTCATTATTTTTTTCTGCTATGTAGTACTCCATTGTGTAAATGTACCACATTTTTTTATCCATTCTTGGATCGAGGGGCATTTAGGTTGTTTGCAGGTTATGGCTATGACAAACAATGCTGCTATGAACATAGTTGAGCACATGTCCTTGTGGCACGATTGAGCATCTTTTGGGTATATACCCAAAAGCGGTATTACTGGGTCTTGAGGAAGGTTGTTTCCTAATTTTCTGAGAAATCACCACACTGACATCCAAAGGAGTTGTACCAGCTTGCATTCCCACCAGCAATGCATAAGTGTTCCCTTTTCTCCACAGCCTCTCCAGCATAAATTGTCATCAGTGTTTTTGATCTTGGCCATTCTTACAGGTGTAAGATGGAATCTCAGAGTTGTTTTGATTTGCATTTCTCTGATGACTAAGGATGTTGAACATTTCCGTAAGTGTCTTTCAGCCATTTTAGATTCCTCTCTTGAGAGTTCTCTCTTTAGGTCTGTGCTCCATTTTTTTTTCTTAACTTGTTACACCTAAATATCTGAATGAATCTTATTATAAAACATTCAGATTATGCTTAAACATAAAATCCCCATGTGCTCATTTTTCTGCTTCCTATCACAGACAGTAGCTCCCATTAAGTATGTCATGGAGTTCTCTAGTTACCGCTATGTTTCTGTGCCCTAACGTGAGTTTCTGTAGCATAGGAGCTGGTGGAGCTAATTTTATTAAATATTGTGATGTCCAGTTGTAATTTTCTTATAAATTTTTTGGGGTATTGAAGAGCAGAAGGACTGACATTTGTAAGAAATTTTGGAGTCATCCACTTGGTATAAGTTGGTTTATCTAATTGTTGCAACATTTTAGACAAGTGCATAATTGTTCTTTCTTTTGTGTATATATGTTCACGCATACATAGCTACATGCTCAAGCACATACAGGTGCATGTACACATGTGTGAATATGAATGTTAAAGACATAGGTTGACATAAGATGTATTCCTCAATCACTCTTTACCTTAAATTTCAGACACAAAATTGCTCACTCAAAATGGAGCTCACCAATTAGGCTATTTGGTTGAGCATTAAGTCCCATGAATCTCCTTATCTCTGTCTCTCCAGAACCTAGATTATAGATGTATTCCACTTTTTTTTTTTACTTTCTATGTACAGACTGGGTATTTGAACTCAGGTCCTTGTGTTTGTATAGCAGCATTTTACCAACTGAGCCCTCTCTCCAGACCTCTCATTCCCCTCTTACAGAGTTTAAATGATTAGATATGCCTGTGATCAAAATCTGGTTTTCTACAGTATTAGTTCCCAGAGCAAAAATCAAGCTTTATTTTTCCTATGTTTATTTAATTTTAGTATTTATTACTCTTTGACATTATATTTCAGAGTACCCAGAAGCTTAAAGCTATTTATTGACATCGGCAATTAAGGCAGAGTAGTGGTTCACGTAGCAAGTCTTCTCTATGCGCCAGCTAGTTCAAAAATATCTACATGAAGAATTATTAATAATTATGAAAACTTGGCCAATGATTTAGACTTGTTTCTAACTCATAATTAAAATTAACCAATTTCTATTAATTTACATGCTGCCATGTGGCTCATGACTTGTTACTTCATCTCCTACCTGACATACTTCTTCTGCATCTCCTCCTGACTGCACCCTTCTTATTCCCAGCATCCTCTTTGCTGGGAAATCAAGCCTAGCTATTGGTTTTTCAGCAATTTATTAAACCAATAAGAGTGATGCATCTTCACAATGTAGAAAAAAATTATTCCATAGCATTTCCCCTTTTTATCTAAACTAAAAGGAAATGTTTAACTCTAATGTAGAAAAACTACACACAATTAGAATATTTATCATATTTATCAGGTGAAAATTACATTTAGAATGTCCAATTCATTAGCATTTGGACAATTTAGACAAAATATTCCATTATCTATCCTCTCTTGATGAGTTCAAAGTTTTGTACCTAACTTACTCTCTATCATGACAAAATAACCATATAACTATAACTATCTTGTCTTCAACTCCATGAGAGACCTGAGAAGGATATAATATTACCTTTGTAAACAGTAAGTACAGTGCAAGCAACTTCCAAAACTATGAAATGACAGAGACATCTGACTGCCAGGACTGCCACCCATGGGTTTTTCTATAACATTGGGGCATTCTTCTTTTGCTTATGAGCCTAGAATATCTGAAAGACTTCACTGTGAAGCATGAATTTTTGAAGGACTGTCCTACCTTGTCTTAGAAAAGGTCAGCACTTGCTTTCTTCTGTGTCCAGTTTGGACAGTATACTGTCAGCAGTCAAGGCAAGGACAGTTTCTTGCCCAAATGACTAGATTTGCTACAAATAAAGCAAACTCCATATGGACATCATTCTTTAATGCAGTAGATTGGTGCTACCAGGAGCAGATATGTCTCTGTATCATGAAAAGCCCTATGTTATTAAAACAATGAAAGGCTATATTCTGTAGGTCTATGAAGTATTTGAAGACCATTATCTATTTAAAATATGTCTCTAGTTGACCTTGAAAATATACTTAACATGACTATATGTTTTGATTGTTATAGGTGACCAACTACTAACTTCTATTTCTGTATTATCCTAAATAGTGTTCAAGGACTAGAACTTTACATTATGCTATTAAATGAGTTCTATAGGTACAGTACCTTAAACAAGAAGTAGAAACATATAATACAGTAGTGACAAAAATACATTTGTATCAATACGCCAAAATATCTTAAACAAGAGTAGAAACATATACCCAGTATAAAAAAAAAGCCATAAATTTGCATCAATATATGAAATCTAAGCCAATAAAATATGCAAGACTAGCAGTTTCTTTTTTAGTTTAAAAGTAGATTCTACAGTCTATTCTTTTATCCTATCATTTCTATATGACCCTTTGTCTTTTCAGAATGAGATCCCTGAATCTAATCATTTTTGTTCAGATTCTTTTCTTTGATCAACAACAATTTGTAACCAAACTTCCTAAACAATGACAAACATCTATAACCTACTGAATGCCCAGAACCCACCCACCCCATCTCTTGAGAATGTGGGTATTGTGTTCTATAGACTGTTTTCTGTTTTATGCAGATGCTGGCATTTTGGGAGTACTCTGAGACAGTTAAGATAATAGTGAAGCCCTGGCTAGAATAGTCTGTGAGGCTAGACTATCTCAGCTAGCAACCTTAAAGCTGTTCTGGATTCAGAACACTGAGGAAACTGTAACACAGGCATTCTGAATGACTGGGTAATCTAGGCCACTAGTTTTCATTGGTGTCTGATTTCCTTGCTCTGAAAACACATAAATTTTCAAAGGTAATGTAAATATCTACAGCCAAAGTTTTTTTTTTGGAGCAGGTAAAATATATGTCAACTGTCTTGTAGTTTTTCTACATTTATTTCTGTTTTGTCTATAGCCAGGATTTTCAGGGGGTCTCCCCTGATCAAATCTATTCTCTATCAACCTTGAATGAATCCAGACTTTCGCTTTCTATGGATACAAACGCATAACCTCTTCACCAACATAACATATTTTTTTACTTCAAATTTGAAGTTAAGATATTCTAAAAATCTAACATGTTGGTTTAATTTAGTAGTTTTTAAAAACCAGTGTCTCTCAGCAACTTTTGTTTGTACATCAGCAATCAAGAAATTAAAAGTCAATACAATAGCATACATGGACTAGACTTACCTGTGTATTTTTCAACTCAGTGTGGTTTAGTCTTTTTTATTATTTATAAACTATTTACCTTTTTATGATGTCTATACCATTTTTTTATTTCTTAAGCCTACACACATTTTTAAACACATTATAACCTATTTAGAGGGTTTATTCCATCTGAATCTTCTTTATTGTGTGTCTGTAAACTTTTCTGTCTACATGAATAAAATATTAACCCACTGCCTAGCTTAGCTCATGTCATGCTGACAGATCAAGCCCCTAGGCAGTGGTCGGGAGACCCATCTGTAGCATGGCACACATGAGAGAGTACGTGACTAGAAAGTCACATTTGGCTCAGTTTTCTATGACTTAAAATTTTTCTTTAAAAGCTTTCTTATCTTTCTGTGGAAATATGTGTTCCCACATTGAACACCATTTGTAGTAAGTCTTTCTCTGTTTTACTAGCCATTTCCCAAATAACCACATGGAGACTTCTTGTTAATAACCAAGTAACCACATGGAGACTTATTGTTAATTATTAAAGTTAGGCTGATAGCTTAAGCTTGTTTCTACTAGGCTCTTATAACTTACATTAATCCATTTCTATTAATTTACATGCTACCACATGGCTCATGACTTCAAACCTCATCTTCTACTGACTCATGCTTTTAAAGATGGTGAAAAATATAAACTTACTTATCAGTGATGTGATGGTTCCCCATATACATTAACTTGTCTTTAATAATGTGCCTTTTACTGCTAAATACCAACACAGATTTTGTTAATCATTTTTATATGACTGTGTTGAATTAATTTCACAGTAAATTTTACCATTTTTTCCTTCAATTTATTTTTCTGTAAGTTCTTGTTGTCAGACACAAACTTTTGTCAATTCAAGGAATCCTCATACCTCAGCATAACCAGAGATTTTATTTGCTATCTGCTATGAGCTAAATGGATATTTTGGGATACACATTTATCTAGAGACAAAGCCTTTCCCTAAACAACAGTTTAAAATGTTGTAATGGGCATCCATTGAAAATGATGCATGTGACAAGGAGCTTCTTTGCAGTTTCTATAAAAACAGCTCAGCTACTTAGACATAAATGAATGGGGCAGCCAAGGTAAATTGTTCCCTAAATTCCAAGAAAGAGGAGTTTGCTCCGCTCTTTGTGCACCTACAGCACTTTCTTATTTTTCCGTTGGCACTTGGAAGAACATCCTTACTTGTTTATACACAAATATTCTGCCATTTCTATCAGGTAAGCAACTTCAAGGACCAAATCCCATTCCTTATTATATCTTTAATGCTGACCATAAGTGATCCTGTACAAGAATTCAACACATTTTTCTTGACTGACTGAACAAAAGAAGTCTTCACTTTCTCTAAATAGATTGGGACTTGTGGGCATCAATGTGATGTGACATCTTGATTCCCTGTCTGATTTTTGCCCCAGCTTTTTGAAGTGCAGTCAGCAGCATTCATACTTAGCTGTCATTATCTTCAGGGATGGCTTCATCTGCAAAACTCTGGTTAAATTAACATCAGATCCACTTCCAAAGGAGGTCATATGACTGACAGGTGAGAGGCCATGGGAACTTGGCAGTTTTCACAATAAGGAATAATATCAAGGAATGCTTCAGAACCAGAGCTCCCAGAGACTTGCACAGGTCAAAATAGCTTTTCCTTTTGTTCAATCCTGTTTTGTTCTTTCCACTTCTATGACTATTGAGTTGAAAGAGGATACATCTTACCACACATTGTTCTTTAGGGTTTTCTACAAATTGAAATTTTCCTCCAGGATGAATGATTGTAGACATAAGACATGGGAAGGAGAAAAGTTTCTCATGTCTGGAAAGGCTGAAAATTCCAAGTGTCATGAAGATCCCTCCTCAACCTGCCAGAAGCAGAAAACAACTAAGATGAGACTCCAGGTGTCTGTGAGACAATTTTTTTCTAGTTATGCAGAGCTTCCTGCAAGTCCTGAAGAGAGTTGCAGGGATGCAACTTTCTTACAACCTCACCTATCTTGGAATAGGCTTTACAGTGATGCAACTTCATTAAAGCTGCATATTTCCTGTCCATTTAAGCAACCTCTTACTGATACTCTTGCACATAATTGTAGTAAAAACACATTTAGTTCAACAAGTTGGACTTCAATGAAATAATTTCTCTGATCTCTCTTGTGTTTCATTTCTGGTGGGGGAGTAGATGTCTCTCTTTCATTCTCTCTCTCTGTCTGTCTGTCTCTCTCTCTGTGTGTCTCTGTGTGTTTCTATGACTGTGTGTATCTGTTTGTCTGTGTGGGTGTCTATCTGCCTGTGTCTCTCTGTGTGTTTGTGTTCATATGTTTATGTGTGTATACATGTATATGTCTGTGTATGTATTTGTGTCTGTTGATGTGTTTCTGAGTACTTTTGTCTGTTGTGTGTGTGTGTGTGTGTGTGTGTGTGTCTGTATCTCTGACTGTGTCTCTATGTATGTGACTGTGTCTGTCTCTGTGTTGGTATATCTGTGTTTCTGTGTGTGTGTGTGTGTCTCACATGATTTATACAAAGCTAACTTCTAACCTTATTATCTTATCATCTACTTCCTGAGAAAATCAACCCATACCATGTTTCAAGAAATTCACATGTTGCCAAAGTAACACAATTTTACCCTTAGTTCTTGATGAGAATATTATACTGCTTAGAGATTATTGAACAGTTTTACCTGCGTGTATCTCATATAACTCTTATTTTTCACTGCAAAGCAAGACTTTTGTTTTAGTTTAGAAGATTTTATGTGGCTGAAAATATATACCTCCAAATTCTTGAAGGTGGAGAGAGAACTTATAAGTTAGTAATAGTGTTGGCTGTAGTCGACATGGTTCCGTTCACAGCATCCACATTGGGCAGCTCATAATTACCTGCAGTTCCAGCTACAGAAAGTATTATTCTCTGTTCCATAACAATAAATATAACACACACCTTGTTCAAATACATACTCCCAAGCACATGCACATACATATGAATTATTTTTAAAACTACCAGGTTTTTAATTTTTCAATTCATCTAAACCTGCAATTTACTTTCCCCTCAAAATCAAAGTAATGCAATAAAGTAAATAACTATATTAGGATTCTAGATTTTTCTTTATTTTATTCATGTATCAAAAGACACCTCTGGTATAATGTTGCTTTTAATAGATGTTCATTAAGTTGTTTCTCAGAGAGCTGTTTCTGCACTTCACTGGAGTCTTGAAACAAGATGAGTGGGCAAAGAAGTAACAGAAGGCTATTCAGCATCATATTTCAATGGCTAAAAGTAGGATAAGAACAGAGAAAATGGGAGATATTTTAACTGATTAGGAATTTATGTTGAAGATACATCTGATGTGTAGTATGGGCTGATCGAACATATGTGATGGAAGATGTACAAGTTTATATATTACACTTATACATAGGATTATGTATTACAACAGAAATTGATCAACAGTACTAGGACTAGATTCAGATTGATTGTGAAATTTGTTGTCTCTAATAATTTCGACTTAGCATTGTGTTTTCTCAACTTTAATAAAGTATGGAATATAAGTTGAAGTATAATTCATTACAACAGAACATAGGAGGTTTAGTAACTCATATGAACAATTTTGAAAAAAGCTAAATCACACTTAGTCACAATATGAAACTTCATAAAAGATACATAAGAATAGAAAAGGTTGATATCAACTGAGAGAAGCCATCAACTCTGGGGATCCCTTTACTTACACTTTCTGATACTGTATTCTATCAATTATAGTGAGTTATTTCTTGATTAAACAGTCTCAAAAAATGTTCTTCAGTTAATTGGTACTGGACATAGCAACTTTGTCCATAATTTCACTTATGTCATATGTTTAAGGTCCTGTAAATGCTGTGAGGTAGGAGATTTGAGGAAGGTTTGAGCCATCAGTAGTCCCTGAGACTAAATAAAACTCCACATACTAATTCATTGATACTTTTTTGTCTGTTTTCATAACAGCATCTAAAAAGATAAGATTGTTAAGCCACTGAGAATGGGAGCTTTGAATAGTTCTGAGGATATTTATTAGGAACTAGGTTTTGGGAGTACATGAAATTTATATTTTATGCATCCATGTGGAAAAACTGTGCATTGTATTGATACAAGCCTCTGAATTTAAGGACTGAGAGTTCTGAAAAAGAAATACATAGTTTTATAATAAACAACAGATAGGGTTTGTTGAAGTCCATTAGCTTCCATGAGAGCAGTGAGAGCGAGCGTGAATATATAAGAGCAGTTCTATGAATGGAGAATTGTAGTTGTTGCAGAGAAAAAGAGAGAAAACTTGCAAAGGACACCAAAACCCGAAAGACTAGTACAATTTTAAAGAGACTTGAGTCTCTAATGCCCTACAGGAAAATGGAAGGGTAGATTAACATTTAAGTAAGTAGCAATAAATTGCACTAAAATCTGACAAAAGAATGACTAGAGCAGAGTGGAATGAGAACTTCTGGACTTAGTCACAGGTTAATGGTAACATTTATAATAGAAGATGTGTGGAACGATGTAGAAATAGTCTAACAATGGCTGGAAAGATTGATGGTATTCAACAAAGGTGATTCCTTTATTATTGGTGAAGATGGGAGGCTTCACGAAATGTGGACGCATGAGAAAATGTAAACTCATAATAAAGAAGAAAATGACGAATTAAGGGCTCTTAGGCAGGTAACACAAGGTAAATCCAATACAGTACACATGTATTTGATAACACCTGAGAGCAATGCAAACTCTTTTCCTATTTCAGTAGGAAGTAAGAAAAAATATGTTGAGAAATCAGGGAGCTGGGTGGCAGTTTATAGAAAACCTTTCCATATTTTCAATATTTTCAGGGCAATAGAACAATACAAAGTGCTAAGAATGTGAAGAGAACAGGAGGCGGGACCTTAAAAGGAGATGGGACCTTAAAAGGAGATGGTATCAAATGACTTAAGGCCCAGGCTGGGTGAAAAGTTTGCTAGAATTGATGTTTAATATAAGGAGTAAATTGGGTAAATAAAAGACGATAATCTACAAATTTAAGTCACGCATAAAATACAAATTGCAGGGGCATGACATTTATATATAATAAGTCTTGTAGTACAGCTGTGGAAATAAATGGTGGAGGCCATATGTAGCACAATTAATAAAAACCCTGAGACAGATATTGGGGTTCAACCTGAAGGTCAGGAAAGCAAAACAGTCAGCCACTGGCTCTTACCTATACTCAGTCTGAAATGGTGATCCTGCCTCCAGGAATCTCAGAATGAGAATGTGTCTTAGAGCTGTTTCCTCCTGTATTATATTCCTCTTAGGGCTGGGACTAAAGGTGTACACCACTACTGCCCAGTTTCTATGGCAAACTGGTATGACTACTAGCATTAAAATTATGTGTCAGCACTGCCTGGTCTATAAGGCTGACCAGTGGGGCTATTTTATTCTATGATCTTCAAGCAAGTTTTATTTATCAAAATACAAATGAAATATCACTACATTTCCCCTTTTCATCTAAAATAAAAAGAAGGCTATAACTAATATAAGAGAATTATATATAATAAATACAATGACTATATATAATATATAGGTCATAAATACATAAACAATGTCTAGTCCATTTGCATTTGACAAAGTCAGAGAAAATACTCCATAGTTATCCTATCTTGGTGTGTACAAAGTCTTGTACCTAATTTACATTCTATTATAACTTGCTTTCTGTGTCAGATAAACAAAAAAAACTATAACTATTTAGTCTTCAATTCCGTCAGAAACTCAAAAAAAATATTAACTAAGTAAGCAGAAAGTGCAAACAAGCGACTTCCAAAAAATGTGAGAAATAACAGAAACAGCCAGCTGCCTGAACAGTCACCCAAAGTTCCTCTCCAACATTGATACATCTATCTTCAGCCTATAGGCCTAGCATATCTGATAGACTTTTCTGTGAGCAGGATATTCTGAAGGGTTGTCCCTCTTTGGCTTTACAATGTTTGGTAGTCACTTTCTTTTTTTTTTTTTTCTTTTGTGTCCTGCTTATCCAATAAGGACAGCATGCTGTCAGCACTGGAAGCAAGGGCATTTTCTTGCCCAGTGGTTTACTTTTACCACAAAGAAGGTAAACTCCACATGGAGTTTCTTCAATGTCCATTATCTTCTCTGAAGTAGATTGGTGCTGCCAGGACCAGATATGTTTTACTATCATAAAAAAAGAGACTATATTTTAAAACGTCTTAAATGCCATATTCTGGAGATCTTTATACATAGAGACCTATATATCTAAAACATATCTTTGTTTGACCTTGAAAACATACCTAATGTGACTACAAGTTCGATTATATTAGGTAACTAATTACTAACCTGTATTTCTTTATTATCCTATACATTTGGTAATAATAACTTTCAAAGACTAGAAATTTGCATCATGTTGTTAAATGAGCTGTATATGTACAAGATTAGAAATATATGTACAATCTGTTTTAACAAAGTTAATCTCAAATTTGTATCAATATATAAAATTTGTATACTATATACAAAAGTCGAATGCAATGTAAAACATTTAAAACTAATAATTGCTTTTTAAAAGTCGATTCAGTAATCTTCCTTTTTATCTTATCATATCTATAACCTCCCTTTTTCTTTTCAAAGTAAATTCAATAATTTAACTTTTTATTCTAGCATGTCTATATCCCCCTTTTTTTTCTTTTCAAAACAAGAACCTTGACTCTAATTTATTTTTTCCTGACAATTACCAATAATAACTTGGAACCAACTCCATTGAATGACAGATTATTATTATCATTATTATTATTATTATTATTATTATTATTATTATTATATCAGAGAAGACAAATAATCAGAGTCTAGGGTAGCAAATGCAACTGCCACATAGGTATTAACGTTGTTAGTCATTTTGGAAGCGATAATGTTGAAAAGTAAAGCAGTGAACCAAAGATTTAAATCTTTAGCGTGTGTGCAGTGGCCTCAGAATACACAGGTGAGGACAACCAAGCCTGGGAGTGGGCATGTCTATAAAGGTATGGTCAGAGTCCTTGTGTTCACCTGGAAGCCTGTGCTTGCCTGCAGGGCATTCACTGTTCCAGGATAATGAACACACAGCTTATGAGATAATATAGAATCTAGCTCCTTCACAAGCAATTCTAAAGTCGGACAGAATAAGCCTTATTTCTCTCATTTGAGTGTGTAGATTGCCCCTGATCTTAATTCCTTCTGGTAGAAAAGGCAAGTCACCTAAGAACACATAACTGCTGGGATAGTCACATCAATACCTTGTAGACCCTTAAACATATTTTGAAACTCTTCATCCACAGTCACTTCTTAAAGAATCATTAATGTTTCTTGGAGAGATGGCAATTTTTTTTCTAAACCTCAGAACTAAAAGTCCCTGCTAATTTATAAGTCAAGTCTAAGGCCAAGCAAGCAATGGTTACAGGCAATCCACCTCCAGTTCTACCTGCATGCATCACAGACCAGAATAACATTGCTGGCCCACATATAGAAACTCCACGCCTTAAAGCCCGCTTTCAGTGAGGCAAGACTAAGCAGCAATTCACCTGGTGTTGGCACACTTTGCTGTTGTGAATACAATCAGGCATAGCAAGGGGCGCATTGATTTGTGTTTACGTTCTAATGTACTAATCTTCCTAATACTTCTTTTATTTATTTAGGACATAAATCAAATCCTTCTCTGAACTAAGTAGTTGCTGCCCCCAGCCTTCTCTCCTGCTGGGTGTATTTATGTTATGTCATGTTGTGCTTCCACCCTTGCTACAAATTTATCTGAGCTTCGACTTTTATTGCTGATTTAGCAAACATTTTATATTCTGCAATGAACTGTAAACATTTTTTCTCCTGACAGATCCATTATGACAAGTGCTATAAACTCTTCCCTGCAGACTGCATCTCTTCCATTGAGCTGTTCTTTATGTCAATTTTCCTATGCACAGAACGTGATGCTGGTAATATTGCACCTGTCTGAGCTTGCCTGGGACAATCAGTGGGTTCTGCGGCATGGCATGTCTATAGACTTAGTTTTATTACACCTGTTTCTGGTTTATACAGCTTGTTAAAAGGAACGTGCTGAGTTTTAACGGTAGTAAAATGAGCTGAAAGTAGCCCATGAACCCCAATTCTGCTCCACTCTAAAGTTTGGCTATGTATAAACAAGCAAAATATTTAAAAGTAGCTCGTAAATCCCATTTCTTATCAAGTATAAAATGTTATACTGTATCTATATTGGACCAAATTTGCAGGTAAGTGTAAATGCTGATCCTAAAGGAAAATATTCATGATGCCAAGTCATGTCTATATTGTTCCTTAGCTTAGGGATCTGGAAAAATCTTTCATTTATTGGCAGATTTTAAACTATTTAACAAAATTTTGCCAAAAATAGCAACTGAAGAAATTAGAAAATAGACACCTATCTGTTTTATTGATTTTTATTGAGCTTTACATTTTTCTCTGCTCCCCTCCCTGCCTGTACCCTCCCCTCCACCCCTTTCCCAAGGTCCCCATGCTCCCAATTTACTCAGGAGATCTTGTCTTTTTCTACTACCCACCTATCTTAAGAGCTAAGTCTGCCCCCTGCTCAAATTTATATGCTGATATTACAATACTCAGTTTCTCAGAATGTGATTCTGTTAAACTGTGTTCCTTAAATGGGTAATTAAGCTAAAATGAGGTCATTGGGATTTTATTATCCAATATAGCAAGTGTCCTTATGAGATGAGAGATTGTAGGTATACACAGTATAGCAACCATGTGAAAACAAGTTGGGAAAGAATGTGAACTTAAAAATTGTTTTATTTTAAAAAATTGTTTTATTTATTTTTAAAAGAAAACAATCTCTTTCCATTTTACATACCAATGCCAATTCCCACTCCCTCTCCTTCTCCCCGTCCCTCCACCTAACCCCTCCTCACCCCCATCCACTCCTCAGAGAGGGTAAGGCACATTGCTTTGGGGAAGGTTCAAGGCCTTCTCTACTATATCTAGGCTGAGCAAAGAGAATGGTTCCCAAAAAGCCAGTACAAGCAGTAGGGATAAATCCTGGTGCCGCTGCCAGTGGCCCCTCAGTCTGCCTCAGCCGTACAACTGTCACCCACATTCAGAGGGACTACTTTGGACCTCTGCTGTTTCCTTCCCTGTCCGGCTGGAATTGGAGAGCTCCCATTAGCTCAGGTAAACTGTTTCAGTGGGTGTATCCATCATGGTCTTGACCTCTTTGCTCATATTCTCACTCCTCCCACTCTTCAACTGGACGATGGGAGCTCAGTCCAGTGCTCCGATGCAGGTCTCTGCCTCTGTTTCCATCAGTTGCTGGATAGAGGTTCTATGGTGATATTTAAGATATTCATCAGTCTGACTACAGGGCAAGGCCAGTTCGGGCCCCCTCTCCTCCATTGCTTAGAGTCTTAGCTGGGGTCATCCTTGTGAATTCCTGAGAATTTCTCTAGTGCCAGGTTTCATGCAAGCCCTGTAATGGGTCCATCAATTAAAATATCTTAATTAAGATATAATTACATAATTTTCTTCTTCCATCTTATCCATCCCTGCCCCTCTGTTCCCCCCAAAACTCACAGCCTCCTTTTGTTTATACATGTGCATATATATACATAAATAAATATGTAAATACAACCTGCTGAGTCCATTCAGTGCCACCTATGTGTGTGTTTCTAGGGCTCTACATCACCTGGTGTTGTATATTCAATTATGGGGCTCATCCCTGGGAAAGACTAATTCTCCCTCTCTCAGATATTATTAATTGCCTTCAAATCTTTATCTAGGGGCAGATGCATGAGAGTTCCCTGATCTATATTGTGGGATCCAGCTGTTGGAAATATCAGGTGTTGTTTGGCAGCCATGTTATTGACATTTTACAGCTGCGTAGAGCTATTGATTGTTTCCCTCCCTTGGCAGGTTGCATATCACCTTACATACTATAAAAGCTAGTCATTAGGGACAAGGATTTCGGGTCCGTTCCAACTCAGTTCCTCTGAGTCTTCTGTGATACTGCATAATTGCCTTCAGCTGTAGAGACTTTCTTTCAACTTATGGTGGCAATCAAGAGTAATACTGATAGCCTATTTTGGTTTGGGTTCTTTTGGACTCTCCTGAACAAAAACTGAAAAAAGTTTTCTCACGGCTGGCACTAGAATGGACAGTTTTAAGGCAAAGCAATCTCTCTGAAGAAAATTATTCTACCACCAACTTCAGTGTGAGGTCAGAACTTCCAGACTGTGAGAAAATGAATGCCTTTTTTTAAGGCCCCCTACTCACAGAAGCTTGCTATGGCATCTCAGGGAAAGTTACACTATATATATCATATCAAATTTATTTGGAAATTCTTTATATCATTTCCCCTAATTTCTACCATCAAACTGGATGCACCTACATCTTGGGGTTTTAAATAGAAAACCTAAATCTTATAAGGCCCCATCCCTAATAATGAACAACAGGCAAATAACGGTTTCTGGGAGGATAATAAGCTTCCTTCTAGCACAAGCCTCCTAGCAACACTAAATGAACCCAGAAGGTTGTCTTTATAAATTGTGTGTGTGTGCACACGATATTTTCTTCTGAAACTACCCATTGTTTTTGACAAATTTTTACCAGCTTGCAACTGAATTAATAATGTGTCTCGAGGCCATTTAAAATGTGTATTCAATCTACTATTATACTATGTACTCAGTCTGCATTCAACCTTCAACATGTCTTTAGGAAAATATTTCAACCAACTTTACTTTGCTTTTCCCAAGTAATCTACCTTTACACTCCAACTTAAATGCATAGCTTTAATAATAAACTATGTATTCTTCAATTCCTCTGACCCTGAATAATTTATATATATATATGTTTTTGTTATAGTAACTATAGTAACTATTTTCTGAAAGTAGAAAAAAAAACTATCCCATAAGTGCTAGAAGCAAGACATTGATATAGGTTTCTAACATCTATTCCCTGTTTTGGGTACTGGTTTGAGTCAGTTGAGGTAGTAAAGCAACTCCATTAAGGTAAATATATGTTCCTCATTCCTTTACTATACCACATGCTTTGTGTTGTTAAGCAAACACAGAGCAAATTCCGTTGTTATAGACAGACAAGCAACAGGGAAATATCAGACACACACAGCAGACAGACCATCAGGCCACACAGCACCAATTTCAGACTGATAGAATGAACACACAGGGTGAGAAGTGGGGATTTCATATTTGGGCTCACTCTTGTTCTAAATTACTTCAAGAGGAAGTCTTTTTTTCACTCCTTAGTGCAATATTGACACATTTTAGCGCCACCCTGATGTATTTTTAAGAACTATTGATTGATATATGTAACAAAAATAAAGAATAAGAGAATTTGAGGATTGGGTAGAAATGAGAATAATGTGGGAGGAAAGAAATGGGGAAATGTACTTATGTATGAAATCCTCAAAAAAGTATATATATATCTTCTATTTTTTAACATATATATCACACTTGTTGACTTATATATGTCATGTATATATGAAAGCAAATAAAATAGAAAAAATATATGAACTACCCATCTAGAGGCTGGAAAGCTATGGTTAAAATTCTGACTGTTCTCTTTCACAATCCATATTATTTTCCTTCTACAGATTGTCTGTTCTATACATTTCTTTCCTCAAGCTCATTGATGCTGCAGAATGGAAAGAAAGGGTATATCTTGACTATATCCTTGTCAAAGGTGTCTACCTGGTTTTATTCCCTTTCTCCTATGGAATAAAGCCTGTGTTTAGTATGATTTTTACTTTCTAAATATCAGAGTCCACTTACAAATAAAATTCATTACCAATATCCATGTCTCAAGGAAGGGCTAGAAAATTTTATTTTGTTTGAAGGAGCATCCTGGTTCATAATGCCACATACTTTGAGAATATTTACAGAATTCCACTTGTCCTTCAGTAACTTAAGTTGGAACAATCACTGATTGTCTTCTGCCTTTGGAAAGCAGAGGGCACATTGTTAGATAAGGTAGGAATGGGCTATGGCCACACACAGATCTCACTGGAATAAATAATTTGATTTTACTGGCTTTTCTTTATTTGCTTCTTTTCATTATACCCCTTTCCCTCCCAAATACATTGCTCTTCCAATCAAACAGAAAGCCACAGGGTCACAGGCTGTGCCTTGTTTGTCTCTGTGACTCCAATACCTGGCTGACTACCTGACACACATTAAAGGTTCAATAAATTTTTTTAGATTAAATTGGGATTCAAAATTTATGGCTAATGAAGATGAATTCACATCCTGTTACTTGACAGGAATTTCTTGACAGCAACATTGGGAAAGCTGCTAATGGCAGCTAGCCTTTGTGTTTCACAGACAAATACGAAGCCTCTAAGCAGCTCACGAAGTTGCACTAACACTCAAGCACTCTTAAATGTCCTTTTCTTACCTTTTTTGTTCATATTTTTAAGACTACAATGTAACTTTTACAATATTATATTTCATTGATCTAACAAATGAATATTATAGAAAATATGGAATTCATACATCTAGAAATAGCTGGTGTTACCACTTAAAATCCATCGTTTGAGTGCTTGGTAAATATTCAAATATTTTTGTCACATTGAGATTGAACTCTGAAGAAAGTTCTATAGCTTGACTCTTTCCTAAGATGCTCTTTGAAGACACTGCTACACATCATTAAGAATTTAAGTAGGATTTAACAGATGTGAAAGAACTTGCACCATGAGCATCTATTTTCATGCTGTAAAGCTGAATCTACTCTTTTCTAGAGACTTGGACAGTTAGTAGAGCCACAGGATAACAAGGTACAGTTTATTCCCTTCTAGATCATTCTATGGGCTTTGAATATTATTTCTCTGCTGCATGGGATTATCCATTATTAATTATTGTTTTTCTCAATATTAATTTATTCATCTAACATTCCTCATTATACATAACTGACTTGCCAAACTCTACCCCTTCAAACTGATTTTTTTTCATTTAAAATTATTTATTGAAGATCTTATGCATTATTTACTATTCTAGAAGTAGGATAATATCAAGAGGATGATTGGCATCTGTGTTCTGATAGTGGAGCACAGAGACAAATAGCAAACAAAATACAAGGGGTAAGTATGTTTGGTAGTAAATATGTAAAGAAAACAAAAGCAGATATGAGAGATCACAACATCATAGAAAAAGATACAGTTTTGTTAATACTGAGTCTAAAGTTGACTTAGCCATAACTACTTATATGTGACCTCAATGTTGTAGAATAAAAGGAAACAAATAAATAAACATTGCTCTAGATAATCCAGGGAAGAATTTTAGGGTGAGTTATTTATGAATGAGTATGAAGTCTGCAAGGCAGAAATGCACATTCCTAGAATGGAATGATTATGTGTGATAGTGGGACCACATGGTATCAAGCAGGCATCAGAGTATTTCATGTCCCAGCTTTATTCATGGATATTATTACTTCATAATCAAAATCTTATCAACTGCCATATCTTCTCTAAAGACTTCTTACACCTACAATGTATTTTTCCACAATTAATTTTTGAGGTTATTTTATATGTTGCTGAGAGAACTCCAGTGAGGTCAAATGCCATATTTCATGACACTATACAGATAATGTTAGGAAGCAATAAGCGAAATGTATCAACTCTCTAAGACCTTCTATTTTTGACAAGTTTTCCTTCTTCAAATTTCTAGATGACTCCCTCTGTGGGTAGAGCTAGAATTTAGTCAACCTCTACCAATCACAGGGTAAAGAGATCAGAACTCACAAACGGTCAATCAAAATAATTTCTCCCATAAAACTGAGTGCAATCCTGACTTAAGTAGTCAATATTCTCACTCCAGTCAAGATGATGAAATAACTACAGAGGAAGGAAACTACAGTCTCAAAATGTTTAGTTATAGGGAAAACTCAAGTCAAGACTTTCATGCTATGTGTGGTATGTAGAACAATAACAGTACATGAATTTTGTGGCTCTTCATCAGGAGTCATAACTATGTTCAAAAGCCACAGAATCCTAATAAAACCATGGAAATACATCACTACAAAAATTTGGATGATATAATCAAGAAATTGTATTAGATATTTGGTCATTAAGCCATTTAGAAAATGTGCTCCCAAAGCCATGAATACTTGATGTGGGATTTCTCCTCTATATACCATTGGTTAATAAAGAAGTTGGTTTCAACCAATAGCTTAACAAAATATAGTCAGACTGGAAAAGATATATAGAGAGAGTACGCAGAGTCAGTGAGGCACCATGTAGCCACCACAAGAAGAGACATACGCTGGAACCTTGCTGATAGGCCACGACCTCATGGTGATTCACAGATGGGTTGATTTAAGATGTAAGAGCTAGCTCAAAATATACTTAAACTATTGGCCAAACAATATTGCAATTATTATAGATTTCTGTGTGATTATTTTGGGATCCTGTGCATCTAGTAAACAAACAATTAGCCTCTTCTACAAATACTGAATTAAAATAGCTCTATCCCCTTTGCCTAATTTTAAAATATAATCCTCAACCCATGTTCTTGCAAGCAACCCTAGTTAAACACAAGGGGTCACATAAAATAAAATAAGAGAGAGTGTGTGTGATTTAAAAAAGAGATTGTGGGAGGAAAAATAGTAAGGTAGATAGGGGAGACTACAAATAGACACAACAGAATTCTGAAAAACAAATTTTTACAGAATATAATCAGTAAATCTAGAAAAATCAAGTTTGTGTCTTCTTAAATTATCAATTGCAATATATTTCACTTTCCCCCAGGGGGATGATTTCCCCTAACAAGATTCATCATAAGAACAACTCAAAAGTATACTGGCAATAATTGTATCTCAAGAAAGCTCTCTGTCTGGCAGGACAATCAAGAGTCTCTTGTGAAATTATAGCACTGCAATATTAATTCTGACTTGGAGAGCTCCAGTAGATATCAACTAGACTCTGCTTGTGAGGCCGTGAATCATATTAGTGTGTGAATAAAGCATTTTTGAGAAAACAGTGCATTCTTATTATTTGTTGTGTCCAAGGCTCCCCTCAGCCCACAGGAAATTAGCTTTAAGATCACATCACAGCTCCTCTAGATTTTTCTGTAATGGGTTTCTAGACAAGAGCAGCTTGTTCTCACTCCTTCAGGATGGCTTAAAGATGATTGCTCCTGCTGAGCTGATGTCTGTGATGTGAGAAGTGTCTAATCTGATCTCTGCACAGCTCAAGCATTTAATTTGCAGTTTAGGAACTGGTAGGGGTCTGCCATGCAGATCAACAAGGGTAAATGCTGTTAACATTTGCCTCTACACAGTGAAGGATGTCGAATGAGTGTCAGCTAATTGTACTGGCAGGAACTGTGAAGGCCTTAAGAACTGATTCCTTTACATTTGTAGCTTGAATTTCTCCTGCACTCTCCCAAGAGACTATCACACCCTATAATCGATGTTTCTGAGATGGTGAAATAATGGAAAAAGCACCTTAATCTTTCTTATAGCTCCAGAGAGTAAGTTGAAAGCTTAAAGAAAAGAAAGTAAGCAAAGCATGAGAAGATTACAAAATGAATTAGTAACTAAACTGGGTAGGAAAAACATCACTTATTTTTTACCCTATAATTAGAATTGCACACTTCAGAGTCATTGCTTCCCTTTACTTTCCCATGTAGTGTGAAAGGTCAGTATGACCTGGGGATACAACTCAATGTGGAAACACTCATATAACTCATATAAGTCTAAAGGGCAACACTTAGTAACATAAAATAAATAAATAAATAAATAAATAAATAAATAAATAAATAAATAAGCTCATTATACACACCCTCTGAATATTCTATCGGCATATCACTTTTTGTATCCAAGTACGCAGGATCTTTGCTGAAACTCCCATTTAACTAAATCCGGCTCATATAATAAACCACAAATTGACAAACTAACTTTAGACACACACTATAAAAGGACATATTGTGTACTAGTCCTCACTTGTCAGGTGGGGAAACTGAGGTACAGAGGACCTTATATTCTATCCTATAGAGATGAAGTTAGAAAAGATAGATCTATTTCCTATAAGGTTCAAAGTTTTATTTGATTTATTGTTCTGTTTATCCTATTTTCAATTAGTGTATAAAATATTGTTAGTATTGGAGTCCTCCAGTATCTGGGTGACTAACTGGCTGGCTGATGACTATATAGATGGGGATATAGAAGGACTGATAGAAGAATGATATTTAGATGAATTATTTGAAATTATTAGATTCATTATTTTACCTACTAAAACCTGCAGAATGTCTTATAACTGAGAATTTTACCCAGCATGAGATTCAAGGACTGACTGCAGTGCCCTGAGATTTCTCTTCAGAATGTTCCCCTGGAATACTGACAATCACCATGTGTACTAAATGCTGAAGATCCCTGGTTGAGGAATCACATACACACACACACACACTTCCAAACTTTTCCCTTTACAGAAAGAAAAGGCACCCACTATTCCCTATATAATCAACCCATAATGAAAATGTCTTACAGACATCATCACAGTCTATTAAGACTCAAAACACTCGAGCTCATTTTTCACTCCATTGCTAGTTGGTTCATTTTTCACTTTATCTTTGACTTTTGACAAGTCTTATAAAAGAAATGGTAAGAATACTATGCTGGTGTCAGAACCTGCGTATCTTGTTCTGAAGGACACCATGCATACCATATAGGTAGGTGAGAAATGACCCTATTATTGCTTCTAAGAGTTAAGAACAGTGAAGTCATTACAACAAAACTAGATACCCTGAACAAGTATGTTCTGCAGGTATTTTGTGTCCATTCAGCCTCCTTGCGTACGAAGTTACAAACATCATTTTTCCCAATAGAAAGAACAGTCAGCCTTCAAATTTCACACAATGTAGTAATTTCGAACTTGTTTACCAATTTTTGTTACAAGAATGTCATTTTGGGGGCTGTAAGTGTATTTTTATGATGCCTATTGGTTTCTTCATTCTTTCACTAACCTTAAATAGTAAAGGATGTATTAAAAAACTTGAGAAAAAATAATCTGTCTTATTTCCCCATTATTTTATGTCCTTTGTTTATCAAAAACTGCCTCTTCCCTTGAAATTTCAGCAAGACAGTCTCCTAAACAAGAATGGCATATTGACAACACCAGTGGACATTTCCCATGTGGAAGGGAAAAACTTCACTAGGCTCCACTGTAAGATGAAGATATATAGGCAATCAGTTGCTTCTGAGGAGAGAGATTCTGTTTTCTTCCACAAAAAGCCTAATATAGAGGGCATTGTGAGAAGAGGATGCATTAGGATATAGCATAAGGACATGTATTATGAACATGCTGTAACTCTCATTACCATGCTAACTTAAACATTAAAAAAAAACACAAATCGCCGGTGGTGGTGGCACATGCCTTTAATCCCAGCACTCAGAAGGCAGAGGCAGACAGATCTTTGTGAGTTCAAGGCCAGCCTGGTCTACAAGAGCTAGTACCAGGACAGGTTCCAAAGCTACAGGGAAACCCTGTCTCGAAAAACCAAAGAAAAGAAACCCCACAAATTATTGCCCTTAAACGTTTTCTGCGTGTCCTGACCTTGTGAATAGAGGGCTGTCTCACAGACATTTTGCTGACCTATTTATTAGGTGGGATCACTTTGTGAAGACTGTACAAGTTTGTTCTCCCACCAGCAATAAATTTTTCCCCTTGCTCCACATCCTTGCCAGCCTGAGCTGTTACTGTGTTATTGGTCTTAGAAATTCTTTTTTTTATTTTTTGGTTTTATTTTTGTTTTATTTTTTCCATTCAAAAACATAATTAAATAAATAAAATTTTTACATTTCTTCCCCTTCTCCCGGTCCCTCCCGCTACTCCCCAACCCCTCCTCCCTCCCGCTTCTTCCTTGAAAGAGGGCATGGTGCCCTGCCCTGTTGGAAGTCCAAGGCCCACCCCCCTCCCTCCCAGCCTAGGAAGGTGTGCATCCAAAAAGATTCGGTTCGCAAAAAGATAATACATGCAGAAGAGTTAGGTCCTGGTGTCATTGTTGATGGCTTCTCCGTCTGCCCCCTTTCGCTCTCACATTCAGAGTCTGGTTTGATCATATGCTCATTCAGTCCCAGCTGGATTGGTGTGCTCCCATTAGTTCAGGCACACTGTCTCAGTAGGTGGATCAGCCACTCACGGTCCTAACTTCCTTACTCATCTTCTCCCACCTTCTGCTGTTCAACTGCACCTTGGGAGCTCAATCCATTGCTCAGATGTGAATGTGGGTCTCTGTCTCTATCTCCATCCATGGGATGAAATTTCTATAATGGTGATCAAGATAATCATCGATGTGACTATGGGACAAGGCTAGTTCCGGCACCCTCTCCTCTGCTGCCCGAGTACCTAGCTGGGGACATGCCCGTGGACACCTGGGATCCCCTCCAGGGCCAAGTATCTTGCCAACCCTAAAATGACTCCCTTAATGTAGATATCTTATTACCTTCTCCAATATCCACCTTTCCTCCATCTTCACCCTCCCACTCCCCCAAGACTTCCCAGTCCTTCTCCCTTCTCCTTCTCCCTCTCCCCTTCCCCTATTTCCCTACCCCCCAC